>JAHBCN010012848.1:0-25798 GCA_019359885.1 Listronotus oregonensis
AAATTAAATTTTTTAAAAAAAATGACTCAAAAATTTCCCCAGGCGTTTGCCTTTTCGTAGTTTTAAAAAATCCTCGTTTTGTTTTTTTTAAAAAAAAAAAATTGCTGGGTCTTGCAGGCGGCGGTTTTGGGTTTCTTGCCCCCTCGGTCTTGGTTTTGGGTTTTGGCGCAACCCCGGTTCCTTCAATACTTAACTAGTAAAAAAAAAAAAAAAAATTAAATTTAAAAAAGGTTCAATTATAATTCCCTTTTTGGCGCGAACAAATATTGTACTTTTTTTTTGTGAAACCCCCTGTATTATTCTGTCAACGTTCGTGCGGTCCTTTTTGCGGAGTGCGGGAAAAGAGGAGGAAAAATTTTCCCAAATACACACCGGGGTAGGACCGGCCGGCGACTGACGTGACCCCCACACGCATCGCACTCGCTCGCCATCCCCCAAAATTCCGCCCCTTCCCGATACTCATTAAAAATTTTATTTTTTGCTCAATGTTGAATATTGTTCATTTTAATTTAAAAAAGATACTCCTAATATTGTAAAGTTGCATTATTATTGCTTTTTTGGAAAAAAAAATCTCGTTTAAAATAGGGGTTTTAATTAAACTTCAGGCGAGGCTAAATTTATTGGGTTTTTTTTAAAGGAAAAAAAAGGGGGGGGCGCTACAAAATAACTGTTTTTAAAAAGTGGGTTTTTGGGACGAAATAAGTTTGAGAACCTCTGGTCTAATAGAACAAAAAAAGTAGCAATAATACTGTAAAATTTATTTTGTTATATCTATTTAATAAAAGTCTTTAAAAAATAAAAATAAAATCGCGTTTTTTAGTTTGGTATTTTGATCAGCATTAAATCTCTCAACTCTGCCTTTATTTATCCCAATATTAAGGCTCGAACACCCTCTACAGGGTGTCCAAAATTCCCCATTTTTGACACTAGGGTATCTCCATAATAATTGTTAATGCCATCAAAAAACTAATAAAAGAGTCATGTGCTCTTTTTGGGTTAAACTTAAAATGGTAAAATCAAAATTTTCAATTTTACAATTACCCTCAGACGAAAAAAAAAAAAAGACTTAACATTTCATTCATAAGTGACACTTTTTTTGTCCCAGACATTAAAAATAAAATCATAAAGGGGGAAAAAAAAGGATGGAAAATTGGGGACTGATCAAGGCAACATTGTACGGAGCCTTGCAGTTTCGCCCGGGTGGCGTAGGGTTTTTTTTGGTTTGATTAGATATAAATTTATTAAAAATATTAATTTTTAAATCGTTCTAATTATGGTGACCTTTTAATTTTTTAGTTTATTAAAAAATATTGATTAAACATAAATAGTTATAAAATATTTTATTCTAAAAATAACAAAATTTTTTGGTTTTATTGGTTATTTAAACAAAATTACTTTTCTCCTAAAATTTTAAAAGAATAATGTGGGCCACAAATTAAAAAAAAAAAAAAAAAACTGGGGATACTTTTTATTATATAGGATAAAAAAAAAATATTAGATATAAGGAAAAAAAAAAAATTATCTACTTTTCCCCTAAGATAATATACAGTATCAACCATAAAGTCCCCAAAAAATAAAATTTTTCCCCCAAATTTAAATTTGGGGGTTTTTTTTTTTTGCCAAAAGTTTTTTTTTAAAAAAAAAAAGCCAAATAATGTATACAGGGTGCCAGGGGATTCGGTATGCATGGGGATACCGTAAGAGATATGAAGTCTGTTAAATTATGGCAAAGTTGTGTATTTACGTAACTAACCATATCCACTTTAGAAAGTTTCATAATTCCGAGTACTTTGGGGGATATCCAAAAAAAAGAAGTTTGCCGATTTCGTTTTTTTTTGTCTGACGTTTTTAAAAAAGATATGGAAAAAAAAAAATATTTTCGTGGTCATTTTTTTAAACCCCACAAAATAGCTTAAAAAGATTTTGATAAATCAGATACCCAATTATCCATGGATATGTTTTTATCCCAAAAAATTAAAAATTTAAAATTTAAAAAAATAAATACGTGAAAATTTAAAATTTTTTTCTGATTTTGTAAGACCATATTAATTACATACCCTTTCTTTTCCTTTTGGAGAAGTCTCCAATAAAGGGAGTAAAAAAAAATGTACTTGTTTTAAACATAAAAGCTCAAACGTTATTAGAAAAGACCTACACCAAAGAAATGATGTGTTTTTAAATCAAGAACCAAAGTTTACGAAGATTCGTAAATATAAAAAAGCAACGTTAACAATAATTTGAATGTATTAGTCTATAATAATTACCTTCCATCAACAGATTGATTGTCAAATATATGAGGTTAATTTTTTTTTTTGGTCCAGGCCCTTTAAAAAATTTTCTACTGTTTGCCTTAATCAAAAAAAACCTGTGGGGCAAAATGGGGTGAGTTTAGCACAGGGTGCTTTGGTAAATGTTGTCCCTCTTCAATTCCCCCCAAAAGAAAACCAAATGTTTCTTGTCATTGGATCTGAGGGAAAAAACCCTTTTTTGAAGATCCCTTTTTTTTAATGTATAATTTCTCCCCCCAAAATTATGAACCTACTCACAAACTAATAAATTCGATAATATTCTAATAAAAATAATAAAAAAAAAACAATGCATAAATAACTTTTTTGGCTAGTTGCTTTCCTTCAAACTTTGTAAATCTACGCCACTGACCCGGGTAAAAACATCGCCTAGCAAACAGAACCTTTTAATTTTTCCCATCCCCAAAAACACACTTCAAAAAAAAATCCAATTTTTTTACAAAACACATTCACGCACCATTTTAGAGTTTTTAATATAAGTTTGTAAATAGTTTTAACAGATAGTTTTAATAAAAATACCACAAAACACTTAAGAAAATAGGGCAACGTCCAACACACCTAATCAGGTTCATTCCATTTATCAACGGACCGGTTGTAAAATTCTTACCCCGTTGAAGCGGCATTGCCATAGTCCACCTGCGAAATTCCTTTGCGGGCGAAATGTAGCAATGCGAAACGTAATTTTAATTAATAAAAAAAAAAAAAAAATGGTTTATGTAGCAAAATTAAATTATTTATTTTTTAAAAAAAATCAAAAAATCTATTTATTTTTATGCCCATTTTTTTTTAAATATAGAACTTAAAGGCAATTTTTTTTTGAAATGTTTAAATTCACTTCAAGCTGGCAACATATTTTATCGACTTTATTACGCGTTACGTCCTTTTCCAATGTCTGACCGTAAGTTGTGTTTTCAGTTCCTGTTTGCAATTACCTTATATTTCTTTAGTTAAAAGAAAAAAAAAAAAGGGGTTTTTAAAAAAAATTTCTTTGTAATGCTTAGTGAATAATTTGCCGTTTTCAGAATAAGAATACAGAACTTCAACTACTTCATTTAAAGACACATCATCAAGGGTACCGAAAAGGCTTGATTGGGGTATGTCCAGATATTAGCAGCATTTAAATTTTCTTTAAAACAGCGATACACCGGTTTATTTTAAAATAAAAAACAACGTTAATTTACCCCAAATAGACATTGTTGACAAACAGATCGTAGAATGTGGGGATTTGTTGAGTTCCAATGTCTTTCATTATGTCGGTTATGAATACCGCAATTTGTTATTCAACATTTATCTAACCAAATATTTTTTTGTGAAAAAAATAATCCGTATTAGATTTATTTAAAAACCAGTGACAAAATACCCGTTTTCTCACACCATCATCAGGGTGCAAATATTGGGTAATATTAACAACATATGGAAGATATTTATTGGGCGTCAAAACTATTTGCGCCTTGGATTTTGAAATTCCAGTTTCAGTTTCTATTTTATATCCTTTCACAATCTAACATCTGCAAATCTCAAATTTAAGACGATAAAAGAATCGATACAGATAAAGCAATTACCCCATGCATTTGGTAATATTTTAATATCTGGCTTTTTTTCCGACTGCATTATGAGCGTTGCGTAGCCAGGTCTGACGGTTCAGTCTCATTCAATACCCACAAAAAGTGTTAAATGCGAGTAAAGGAGTTTTCACTTTAATAAAATTTGAGCTACTACTATTCGAAGCTATCACGGGTTATAGCATTCTTACCTGAATATGGGCTTCGATAAATTCCAACATAAAACGAAATTTTTTTTTTTTTTACTTTTAACAAAATTTTAAATCATATCAAATTTTTCAAAATGTTAAATTAACGTTAATTGTTAATAATACCTGGGACTACATGGTTTTTTTTTATGATATTAACTTTGGGTTATTTATACTTTTAAGTAAAAGGGTTTTTTTTATTTTGGGGACGCCAGAAGGCTGTGCCTGTAAACTCCGTTTTGTCAAATGGTGAGAGGAATTTTTCACGGGGGATTAAATTTTGGGGCGGGAAAAAGGGGGCAACTTCTGGGAATCAGGTTCCAAAGTCCGCTTTTCCCCCTGTGAGCAGAAACCGTAAAATTTTAAAAAAGAAGACGACGGCCCCCCTCCCCGACGGTGGGCAAGAAAAGCAATGTTTCTAAGCGGGGAATATTAATAAGATTTTTTTAATGGAGTTCAGAATGCTAATTTTGTAGGAGACGCCATTCCCCAGACATGGGACAATTTTTAAAAAGGGGGCTGTTTTTTTGGGGTACATACAGAGTATACAGATTGGAAGAAGAGAAATACTTTCTACTCGCTCAAAAAAAAACCAACTTTCTTAAGCTGCCAGGATATGGATGTAATGTGTTTGTACCAGTGGGGTTTTTTCAAAGAAAGCCGACAAGATTTAACGACTCTTTGTTCTGGAACGGCCACTCATATGGGAACGGTGAGCATTGGCAAGGCCAATTTTTAAAAAGTTAACAAGATTGTTGGCATCCCATTTAAGATAAATTTGGGTTTTTTAAGGGACATCCCATTTTCCTATTACCCCTTGGTTTCCAAATCAGGCTTATTGACTGGCTTGAGAAATTGAATGCCAGATTGGAGCCTAGTATCATCAGCAAAACTTTGAATAGATTGAAAATAGATTGAATTTGACTTGATTGTGAAAGAAAGAACATCGTTAATGTGTAGAAGAAACAGAATGGGGGCCAGTACTGAGCCCTGGGGCACCCCAATATTAACCTTGTAGATGCTGGAAGAATGACCATTTACAGTAACTGAACACGTCGATTAAAAAAAAACTGAGACCAAGAGCAAAAAATTTGGTGGAAGACCGGGGCCCCCATTCGAGCAAAAAAGAACTTTATCTTTTATCCATTGTTAAAAAAGGGTTTAAATACATCCATAGAAAAAAAACAAGGTGTGTTATATTTTTGAAAGAAGAATTTAATATGCTATATTTTTAAATTAAAATATACATGGTGTTCTATTTAAAAAAAAAAGTTGCTAACTTTTTACCTGACCTAATTTTTTCTGAGAACGGTAGATTATTCAACAATCATTATAAAGAATCACTTGTGCAAAATATTTTTTCTGTATTTCTTTTAACTAAGAAAATACAGGATCATTCTGAAATTGACATTTTTTTTATTCTCGTAGCGAAATTTTCAAATTTTGATTTTAAGTTTTGATCATATTACTTTTTTTTATAGCACCAAAAAGGGGGAAAACCCTATAAAAGTGACGAAAATGGGACACACAGAACTTCTTTAATCCATGATCTTCAAGCAAAAATGAATTTTTATTAATTATTTGTTATTTCCATTTAAAAAAACCCAACAGTAGATATGAAAGGTAATTTATCAGATATTACGGTACCAAAAATCTATGGTAAAAGATAGCTGCAATACACTAAACACTCAACACTTTTACAATAAATTTTGGAAGCATATATAGTTCATTTTTCTTAAACAAAGTATATACTTCCGTCATCCCATATTTTATCTACTGCAAGCTTTACACAAACAATAATAAATCTATTCGGAGTTTGTCCAAAGGTGTGTAAATGGCTGCCAGTGGCGTCCTGCTACATCCGTGTCCTTCCTGCTAAGCTGTGCAGGACACCTGCTTGTTCCCATCGTTTCAGGCTAAACCTCAGCTCCAAGATTTGCGCCTTTACTCTGTGCTTTCTTTGTTTATGGTTCGTAGAAAATATACTGTTACCGTTAAGTGGAAGAGTTTTTATTTTTTTGTTGCGGTTGTAAAACCTCGGAAATGTTTTACGGGAGTGATTTTTCAGGTGTGTAATTGTTCAGAAATATTTTTTTTTAGAAAATAAAAATTGCATTAATGCCAGCTCAGGTTGTCAGTTTGTAAAAGCAAAGTTTTGGTTTTGTTTAACCCCTTAGCAACTTCCTTTTTTAGGAATAAAAAGAAGTAAATACCAATGGACAGTAACCTTTTATATTATAAAGCAAAACATACAATAATACTAAAATCTTGGATTTCCATTGTCTTTATTTGTTATTTGTTACACATCGTTTCGGTTAGTGATGTATCTTCAACCGTTTTCAAGTGATAACTAAAACTATTCTTAAAAGCTACGACCTTAATTACTGTCCGTTGTTCACCGAAGCTTGTCACGGTTCAGCAACGGCTGCCAAAAATTTGGAGTATCGATACTAGGCTTGTTAAATACAATTTAGTTGTTTACAATTATAAGGCTTCTTTATTTTTTTTTTTTCCCAAAATTGGGTTTTTTTTATAAAAATTTTTTTGCTTTCGACCATTGTATGCGGTTTTTTTTTGACCAAGCGTGTTCGGTTTAAAACTTCGACGTTTCCCTTTTTTTTGAATGTTTTTTGTTTTTTTTTGACTCTAATTTGGGGAGGGGTTTTTTTTGTTTCCTCCATGTATACCTCACAACATTCACAGGGAATTTGGTAGATACAGTCATTATTTGAAACTTTTTTTCTTTTTAGTAAGAATGCTTCTTAGAGTAGTTTGTGATTTAAATGCCGTTTTAATATTATATTTTTCGCGATCCTGCAATCCCAAAAAGGCCTTTTTAAATATGAAATTGTCATAAATATTTGGTCATGGGGAAATCTCGTTTGAGTTAAAAATTTTTTTCTTATTTTGACTTTTTTTAAGTTTCTTTTAAATTCTCTCACTGTATCCGTTCTGCTTACCATCCCAAAATTATGTTATTTAAATTTCCCCCTTTAGGGATTCCTTACTGTTACATAAGGTCACTGCACGATTATATAAAATATAATTTATGTATAAAGTATTCTGGGGGTTTGAATATGTTCATTATTTCGCTCCCTAGAACGTCGAGAAAAGGTAGAGCCGAATTTTGTTCCTTTTCCATTGTGAATTTCTTCAAGTTCTTTTTTCATTAGCTGTCCATACAATAAAAGTATCGTCAAAATATCTTAAACAAACTTTTGGTTTAATAAGTACTGTTTAAATTGCATGTTCCTTAAACCATTCCATATAAATATTAGCTACCAATGGGGACAGCGATAAACCCATGGGAAGTCCATCCTGCGCGTAGTACTTATCTTTTACCAAAAAACCAAAAAAAATAGGGGGGGCAAAGCTCCAACAAACCCCAAACACTGCATCCAGCGGCAGGGGGGTTTTTTTTTCTTCGTTAAGCTTGGTTCGGATAATGTTTAACGTTTTTTTTCTGGTACGTTTGTATACAGACTTTCCACATTAAAACTCAAAAAAGTACTGGTCCTATTTCTACATTTTTGAGAATGTCAAAAAATGACTAGAGTTCTTAACAAAAGATGGAGACTTACCCACCAGGGTTTTTAAATTTGTTCAAAAAGGTTTTTGCCAGTGCATTTTCATTTCTAGAACTTAAGCCTTAAGGACATATTATCCTTGTTTTATCTTCGGTATTCCATAGAGAGGGGGGGGTTTACTGTTAGTTAAAGTTTTTTTTGTTTTATCGTTTAGAAAGTTTTTGTATTTTTTTAGGGGGGTGTAAATTTTTTTTTTCCCATGAATGCTATTGGATCTTGATCAATAGATCTTTTTTTTACCTTTCAACTTCATCAGTGATTGCATCATTGACTACAGTGGCATCCCCCAATCTACTGAAAAAAATTTGATAGTTTTATCATTTTGAAGCTTTTTAAGAGCTTCTAATTCATTTTGACTTATATTGGTGGGGTTACTTTGTTTTGTTTCCAAAAAAAAGGTAAATATGGCATATTTTTCATATAAACCTAAACGTAATAACAAATTCGTATAAAAAAAATTGCCATTAATTATTGTTTCTTTAACAAAAATATACTTAAGCAATCTTAGGAGATCCTGTAAAGCCTGGAAAGAGTTTTAAAAAAACGTGTTCAAGAAAAGTAATAACCAATAATGTCAATAGAACAAAATGCATAAGCATTTCTAAAAATCATATAAAAATTTTTAAATCTTTAAAACACTCAAATTACCCAAAAACTTTTTTCTAATTTTGACATTCAAAGTGACACATTTGAAAACTTATTAATGTTGTCAAATATCTCAGTTTTCATAACTAGTTACGAAAAGTAAAATTTTTCGCAATTGGTGATGAAACGTAGGATTTTTGACAACGTCAATGAATTTGAAAAGTGTCACCTTTAAAATTTAAAAAAAATTTAAAAAAAAAAAAAAAAGAATCCTATTATTTTTAAAAATTTAAAAAAAAAATTTTATTGTGTGAAACGCGGGAAAAAATTTTTTTTCAAACTTACTTTTTTTTGCGGAACTCGTTTCGCTCGTTTCCGAAATCTGCTTGTTACAAAAAATAGTTTTTTTTCCAACTGGTTGCACAAATAACTATTTTCTAATTTTGACATTTAAAGTAACACTTTTTAAATTTTATTGGCGTTGTAAAATATCTTACTTTTCCTAACTAGTTACGAAAAGTTAAACTTTTCGCAACTGGGTGATGAAAGGTAAAATATTTGACAACGTCAATGAGTTTTCTAAAGTTTTTTAAATTTCAAACTTAAATTAAAAAGAATTATATCATATTTAAAATTAGAAAAATATTGTGTGAAACGCATTGGGAAACATTATTTTTCATAACTCACATTCTTTTGCGGAAATCGTTTTCCTCGTTCCGCAGAAATCTGCTCGATACCAAAAATAGTGCTTTTTCAAACTGGTTGCACAAATAACTATTTTCCAATTTTGACATTTAGGGTGACACTTTTCAAAACTTATTGACGTTGTAAAATTTTTTTTTGTTTTAAAAGGTTAAAAAAAGGAAAAAACTTTTCGCAACTGGGTGATAAAAAAAAAAATTTGACAGCATGAATTAGTTTTGAAAAGCTATCATATTCAAAATTTAAACAAATATTGGGGAAACGCTTGGGGGAAACACTATTTTTCATAACTGACATTCCCTTTTTTTACGAAAAATAGTGCTTTTTCCAACTGGTTGCAAAAAAAATTTGTTTTTTGAAATTCAGTTTAACATCTTCCCCAAAAATTTGTTATTGAGTTTACATTTAAATGATAAGATTTTAGTTTTATTAAAAAAGCAAGTAAGAGTTGCACCATGATTTAATTTTTAAAATATCATTTTTATTTACATCATACAAAGAATTTATATTTTTGTTATTCCATAAAATAACTGTATCGTCTGCAAATATTGTAAATTGTCCTTTTATATCAAAAAAAACTAAATTATTTATATAAAATAAAAATGATAAAGATCCAAAATCAGAATCTTGAGGAACACCACAATTTATATTTCTACTTTCTGACATAACATTATTCAAAGGTAAAATTTGTGATTTTTTTAAAAGATATAACTTCAAAAAATTCAGAGAGACACCACGAAATTCATAAATCTGAAATTTTTTACAAGAATAAAATGATTTACACAGTCAAAAGCTTTAACTAAATCACAAAAAACAGCAGCTGCTAAATTACCATCATTTAACGACGTGTATACGTGTATAGATGTTTAAGAAAAGAAAATATAATAATTATTATTATTAAATGGTAATCATTGATTTTTTTTGCTTACTTTTGGATCAAAATATAATAATTATTAGTTTTTGCTTTTAAAAATGTTCTAATTAAAATTGATTCAAGTTTTCCAGTATAAATTTAACAAGAGACATTAAGGAAAACAAAATAAATCATCTGGGATTTGTCCGAGGGTAAACGGTTTCCAGCGACGTCCTGATTATCCTTGTCCTTCCTGCTAAGCTGTGCAGGACACCTGTACTTTCCCATCGTTACAGGATAAACCTCAGTGTCAGGATTTCTGTTCTTAAGTGTCTGTTATGTTTCTTACAAATGTGTTGTATATTGCCATGGTTTTCTTTTTATTGTTAAAGAGAACAATGTTACTATCAAGTGTGCATTGCTGTGCTATATAGTCTTTACTTTGTAATAAACTTGTATTAAAGTTATAGACGTTTATTGAATAGTAAATCAAGCCGTACAAAAATACTTTCTGAGGTATTACCAAATTTAAATTTTCCATGCTTTTTAGTATTTTATCGTAGTAACAAAGGAAAATTTTTCTTTTTTTTTGTGTGATGAAAGTTTAGGTAGTTTACTCGTAAAAAGGTTTTTCCCTAATAATTAAATAAAATTAAAATAAAGGGTTAATAAAATCTAATTGAAAAAAAAATTATCATCTGTGAAGCGATATTAACAATCAAACTGTGCATAATTAACATTGTCGATATCTGTCACATATAAAAGCCATGCATTCATTTCGGAATATCACGAAAACGGTTCCAGCCTCAGACGAAAGAAAGAAAAAACTTAACATTTCATTCATAAGTGACACTTTGTTTTGTCCCAGACATTATCAATAAAATCATATAAGGGGAAAAAGGATAGAAGATAAATTAGGACTGATCAAGGCAACATTGTACGGTTTATGTTAGAAGTATGGTTTATTTTAGAAGTTTCGATTAGATATAAATTTATTAAAAATATTAATTTTTACATCGTTCTAATTATGGTGATCCTTTTAATTTTAGTTTATTAAAAAATATTGATTAGCAACATAAATAGTTAAAAAATATTTTATTCTAAAAATAACTAAAATTTTTTTGGTGTATTGGTTATTTTAACAAAATTACTTTTCTCCTATAAATTAAGAATAATGTGGGCCACAAATTAATAAAAAAAGACAAAAACTGGGGTTCTTTTTATTATATACGGGAGGTACACAAAAAATAACATAAAATATTAGATATAAGGCAAAATAAAAAATTATCTACTTATTCCTAAGATAATATACAGTGTCCATAAAATGGGAAAATTTTTCCCCAATTAATTCGGGTAATTTTTTTTGCCAAAAGTTTTGTTTGAAAAATAATGCCAAATAATGTATACAGGGTGCCACAGATTCGAGTGCATGCATGGGGATCTCGGATACCGTAAGAGATATGAAGTCGGTTAAATTATGGCAAAGTTGTGTATTTACGTAACTAACCATATCCACTTTAGAAAGTTGCATAATTCCGAGTACTTTCGGAGATATTCGAAAAAAAACGAAATTTGCCGATTTCGTTTTTATTTTTTTCTGACGTTATTTAAAGAGATATGGAAAAACAAAAGATACTTTTCGTGGTCACTTTTTGCTCTACAAAACAGTGTTAAGAGATTTTCCTCACGACGTTTCGTTTTCGTTAAATCATCATCAACTTTATTTTTTAAATACGGACCTGGTTTTTTAATTCATTTTTTTGAACCCCTTATTATTCCAATAACAAAAATGTATAACACTTATTATTTTTTTAACAAATATGAAACGCCCCTATAAAAATGTTGTGCGTTCCTTGTCTAACTCATTGTCTCTTATGAAAAATATGTTTATTTAACGGAAAAATATTAAGTGTTATACATCATTGTAATTGGGATTATAACTGCTTAAAAAAAAATGCAATGAACAATTATTTCCTATTTAAAAAAAATAAAGTTGATGATGGTTTAACGAAAACGAAACGTCGCCAAAAATCTCTCAACGGTGTTTTTGAGTGGGCATGAAAAATTGTCTTTTATTTTTCCATATTCTTTTAAAAAAAAAAAATAAAAACGAAATCGGCAAATTTCGGTTTTTTCCGGATATCCCGGAAGTATTTCGGAATTTTACAACTTTCTAAACCATTTGTTAGGCACCTAAATGCGCAACTTTTCAATAATTTAACCGACTTTTATCTCTTCCGGTTTCCAAGATCCCCATGCATGTACTTTCTGTGGCACCCTTATAAGGAGGGATCAACGGACTTTTTTTAGATGTCAAATTTTTTTTTTTTTTCAGAAAATCGAAAAATGAAGCATTATCTTTAAAAAATTTCGAAAAAATTTTATTGGCATGTTGCAAAATATATTTTGGGGACAGCTAAATTGATTGCAGCGCCCGCTGTGGTAAAATTTTTGATAAATCATACACCCAATTATCCATGGATATGTTTCATCCCTAAAAGTTAATTAAATTAAAAAATAAATACGTGAAAACCTTTGAAAACTTTTTTGATTTTGTAGGACCATATTAATTACATACCCTTTCACTTTCCTAGGTAAAGTGGAGTCAAACTAAAAAATACAGTTAAATTAATTAAGTTAAAAAATGAATAAAAAATCTTGTTTTAAACATAAAAGCTCAAACGTTATTAGATAGACCTACCCAAAAAATGATGTTTTTTTTTAAATAAAAACCAAAATTTACGAAGATTCGTAAATATAAAAAACAACGTTAACAATAATTTGAATGTATTGTTATAATAATTACCTTCCATCAACAGATTGATTTCAAATATATGATGTAAAATTTTGGGGATGGCTCCAGGCCTTAAATATTTGCTATTGTTTGCCTTAATCAAAATCTTTTGTGGATCAAAATGGTCTGGGCATAGCACAGGGTGCTTTGGTAAATGTTGTCCCTCTTCAATTCCCACAAAGGGAAAACCAAATGTTTCTTGTTAGGATCTTTAGGAAAACCTAAAATATTAGAAAATTTTTATAATGTATAATTTTTCCCCCAATATTATAAACCTACTCAGAAACTAATAAATTCGATAATATTCTAATAAAAATAATAAAATAAGTACAATGCATAAATAACCTTTTGGCTAGTTACTTTCCTTCAGGCTATGAAATTACGCCACTGACCTTGGTAAAAACATCGCCTAGCAAACAGAACCTAACACCTATGAAAAAAACACATTTTCGTGTAAATAGTCCAATTTTTTATACAAAACACATTCACGCACCATTTTAGAGTTTTTAATATAAGTTTGTAAATAGTTTTAACAGATAGTTTTAATAAAAAAACCACAAAACACTTAAACAAATCCAGGGCAACGTCGCACTACACCTAATCAGGTTCATTCCATTTATCAACGGACCGGTTGTAAATTCCCCAAGCGGGAAGGGGGCTTGCCATATTCCGCCTGCGAAATTCCTTTGCGGGCGAAATGTAAATGCCCGAAACTATTTAACCAAATAAAAATAAATAAAAAATGGTTTATGTAGCGAAATTATCTTTAAATTATTTATTTTTTAAAGCCAAATCTAATAATCTATTTATTTTTATGCCCATTTTTTAATATAAATATAGAACTTAAAGGCAATTTTATTTAAAAGAAATTCACTTCAAGCTGGCAACATATTTTATCGAGTTTAGTTACGCGTTACGTCCTTTTCCAATGTCTGACCGTAAGTTCGTGTTTATCGTGGGGGATTTGGTTCCAGCACTAAAAACTGATGCAATATAAATCGAAACATTAGAAAATTTTAAAAGATCACCGAATTTTTTAACCCTTTTGTTGTAAAAAATTGGTTTTTAAAAGTTTACTTGGTTCGTTTGCAGGGCCGAACTTAGGACCTCTGGGGCCCCGGGCGAATTTGTGAATGGGCCCCCACCCCCAGTAACATTTATACAAACAATATTATAACAATATAATACATCTTGCATATAAAACATTTAAATTGAATTGAATGATTTAAAAAATTGGAACATAGTAACATGTTATAGAATACTTTTTTCTACGAAATGATCATTACAAACAACCCCTAATTCCCCTCCTAATTAAAATTGATCTTTACCCTTCTGCGATTTTTTTATATGTATTAATACATCCTAGAAGTTTAACCAATTTAAAACGCTTAATTTAAAAAAAAAATTGAAGCTTAAAGTCAAAAACGATTTTCCGCAATTTCGTAAAAGTTGCCATTTTCTTCAAAATAACTTTAACAATACTGGAGATACGAAAAAATGCGATAGTACCGACTTGCATAGGCGTGCGCACAGTGGGTGCCGTGGGTGCCGTGGGGGCCCTCATTAAAAATGAAAAAAAATTTAAAGTATTTAAAATATGAAAATTATTATTTGATAAGGTTCGATTAAAAAACTACACGCGAACGCACCTTCTCGAAAATGAGTATGGTAAAATCAAAATTAAGATCCACAATACATCAAGAACGTTTAGAAAATCTCCTGGTTCTATTTGTGGAACAGGAATTAGCCGCAAATATTAATATAAGTACTGTGTTAAAAGAAATTAAAAAAATTGTACCTTATGAAAGAAGAATGATTTTATAATAAATAATATATAATGTACTTGGTTTGTTATTATTTCATAAATATTTATCAAACATTCCTAAGAATTTAGTCTTTTTAATTTATTATTAATTAATTTTATTAACAACAATGTATTAATATCGATATATTGTTATTCATAGTTTTATATACTTCATTATTATTTTTTTTTTTATTATTTTTTTACAGATTTAAATCGTACTTTTCATGTACCCGTTTTACCAAGGTGAACACTACATATTATTATATTATATATTCGGTTATTATATATTTTATCTACGCCACGGTGCACTCCTTGTAAGGAAATTCCACCCAGATATCTTCAGATATCAAAAAGATTGAGCTCTGTGGGAATCCTTTCTATGTTTTCGGGCTCTGGTTCTCTTAAGGTGTGGTTCCTTCCACGCGGCGCGTCGCATACGACTAACGCAATGCGACTAACGCATGCGGCCGCCGTTTAATCAGGTGGTTTCTTAGGACCGCGGCTCAAACTCGCGATAGCAAATTATTAGTGTAAAGGGAATATCTTTGTAAGAGTCGTGATGGATGATCTAGCAATATATTTATTATTGAAGAAAAAGAGGATGACGAAATACTATTACAATTAGCCAACCTGAAACATAGCAATGCCTCTATAAATCAATATTTCAGCAAAGACGCGATGAGGGTTGTTATACTACATTAATAAATCGATATTTGCAACAGGATGAATAAAATTTAGAATATATTTTAGACTAAATAAAGCACAGTTTAGTTTTATTCTTGACTTAATAAAAGACGATATAAAGTCCGAGCCATACAACAGAGTTGAATATCCAATAACCCCAGAGGAAAAATTAGCCATTGTATTAAGGTAAATCTGTACAGGGTTTTCCAAATTCAAGTCTTATCATTAGGATCTCGAAAACTTGAAGAAATACGAGGTCGGTTAAATGAAGGCAAAGTTGCGCAATTTGATGCTAATCAAAATGCCACCTTAGAACTTTAAAAATTTCGAATACATACTTTTGGAAAAAACCGATTATTCGCGATTTCGTTTTTATTTTTTTATGACTTTATTTGAATGGATGTAATAAAATAACTTTTACATATTCATTGCTACATTTTATGTTCTACAAGATAGTGTTATTAGATTTATACGTTTCGTCTTTGAGCTGCCATCATCAACTGTTTTTTTTTAAATACGGCCCTGGTTTTTTTTTATTATGTATTTTAGGAGCTATTAAGTTCACAAAACCAATAATGTATTGCACTTATTCGAAAAATGTATAATAGTGGCAATTTTTCTAAGAAACCACATGTTAAAGAGAGTCAAATATTTTGGGCAGGATCTTGGGAAACCATTAAACTGATTTTTTCGAATAAGTGCAAAACACTTGGATTTGGGATCTTAAAAGCTCTTAAAATTCGTAATAAAAAATCCAGTACCTCATTAAAAAAATAAAGTTTTAATTTTCAACAATTAAAAAAAACACCGGACATTCCACACAAAACAACACAAACAAAATATCAAGACGCACACACGACTGCGGCTACACTGCTTCTTCAGCAGTCTAGTCGCATCAGTCGCAGTCGTTGACAGCGGACGCATACGACTGCCACTCGGAACAACCCAGGCACATTTAAAAATATGAGAAGGAGTGCTTTGCGGCTCACGTAGTGCGTTAGCCGCATGCGGCGGCCGCGTGGAAGGAAACATACCTTTAGGCTCTGCTGTATTCCCCACAAATTCCCGGACAGTCCGAGCGGTCGCAAGTAGCAGTGCCTTTTGCATAGCCTTATACAGATGTTCACCGAGGCCTAGTTCCTTGATGTTTTGTAAAAGAGTTTTTGGTATAATGCCAGTTGTTGATAAAATTATGGGGATCGTTTGGACGTTATTCATTCCCCACTGTTTTTTATTTGTGTTTCTAGGTTTCTGTATTTGGCAATCTTTTCATTGTATTTCTCCCGTAGGTTGTTGTTGTTCGGGATAGCGACATAGATCAGTGTTGTTTTCCTCCCAACTTTATCCACCAATACAATATTTGGTCTATTTTGAGCAACAGTTTGGTCTGTACGTACATTTCTGTTCCAGTACAATTTAAATTCATTGTTTTCGAGAATAGGTTCCGGAGTATACTTATAGTAAGGCAATTTTTCATTCTGTAAAAGCTTTAGCTTCTCTGCCAATTGTCGATGGAGTATCTTGGCTGCTGAATCGTGTCTTTCCTTATACTCTAATGCTGCAAATGCTTGGCAACCCCCCGTTATACGCTGGATTGTCAATCGTTCTCTATGGACGGGTCTCTAACGATATGCTTCAGATAGTTTTTCGTCGGAATAACCTGGTCCTGTATAGCCAATAAGAAGCCTTCAGTCTCTGGGAATATCTTCCCCGACCTCATTGGGGTGACGTCCATGAAGGGGCTTCTTCAACCAGGCTTGCAGCTTCTCCTGGACTGTTTGATGGTGTCTGCGCATTATTATTATTATTATCTCGGCACCCACACCAGCTTTACCCTGCGCACACCTATGCCGACTTGTAGCTTTTTTCATTACAAAGATTTTTTGTTACTTAGATTTTTCTGTACAAAAAATATTTGGCGAGAGATGACCGTTTAAAGCCTCTATTTACGAGCGAACACTACCTTATTCGAGCTCTTTAAATTCATTCCATTTTAAAACTAAGGGATTTAAAAGGATTTAATTCACATAGCGTTAAAACTTTTAAAAAACCCTACAAAATTATTTTTGAAAAAACTTTCTATCATTAAAACTAAAGAAGCTATTTTTAAAGAACCAATTTTTTTTTTTTTTTTTTTTAATTTAAAAAACTGATATACTTTATACTTTTACCGGTATAATTTTCGTACGTAATTCTATTTTTTCCTATTTATATTTATTATATTGGTTTATAAGAATTGCATTATTGTAAGGGGTGGTTTTTAAGGATTAAAAATTTGCCAAAAAATGAAATTGGTAATATTTCAGGCAGTAAAATTTTTAATTAATAAATCTGTCAAGCTGTTAATTTTTTTTTTTTTTTTTTTTTTAATAATTAAGCTATAATAGGGTTTGATATATAAGGATCGAAAAGTTGTTGTTAGTTTTGTTAGTACATAATTTTAAGCAGCAGCATTGTAAAATTATATCACTATGATGAATTAATCATTTTTTTAAGGTAAATATTTTTTTTTACCTTTAGCTTTAACAAGGGCTCATTTTTAAGGGTTGAAATATTTTGAAATTGTATTTCAAAGCACAAAACAACCATTATTTAACTAATCCAAACCAACTTTTACCCATCTTAAGGTTTAAAATGTTATTTTATTTTATAAGTTTTGACAATTAGGGGTAGTTTTTACCCTTAAAAACAAACAGCGCACATCACCATAAAATAGAATTTGAAGTGGAGGGTTAGAAGCGCCTAATTCCAAATGTTTATGCAGACGATGCAGGAGAAAAAAATTGCGAGATTTTGCCATTTTTTTAGCTTCATTTCCGGGACTGTATGTATCATCAAATCGTTTTAATTTGTCAAAAACATTTTTTTGTAAATCTTATAAGGGGTGGTTATTTAAGTGTTGAGTTATTGTAGTTAAATATTTATTAAACCGTAAACATTTTCTACAACGCAACATTTTCTACAATATAAGCGTCATTAAATAATTTTAAGATTTAAAAAAAAACATTTTTTTTGTAATTTCGTTACTAAGGGTGACTTTTAAGGGTTGAAACGTTACAAATATAATGTTAAATATACCTCACAACATAAAATGTATTTATTTTACATATGATTACCTAAGATTTTAATTTACATAATGTCTATTTCAATGGTTTTTTAATTTTTTAGCATGAGGGGTGGTTTTTACCCCTAAAAATAAGAAACACACATTAAGCATATATAAACTTTGATCTATCTGAGTAATAGCAACTTAATTCCAAATTTTCATAAAAATTGAAACTGTACAAAAAAATCCGGAGGTTAAACACCTTTTTTCTCCCCACACACTGTGCTATTTTTACAGTTAATAAATTATAATTTTTAAGGAACATAAAGAAATAAATAGATTTTATTTCTTGTATTTGGCCCAGATGTTTAGCCTTGTGTTAAACGGTTAAACTTTTTCGCAAGATAATTTTTTACTACCCTAGGTCGGGGGCCCCTTTTCTTTGGGACCCGTGCGCCCATAGGTAAGTTGGGAAAAGGTTTCGGAAAAGCGTATTCGATCCTATTTGGAACAGCACTAAATTTAAGGTCCATTTAAAATACTGCATCACGAATTAAAATAAATAAGGAAAAATAATGAGTCGTTCTGGTACTAACCCCAGCCCGTTTAACAATCAATTTTTGTTAGAGTGATGAGCGACTTTGGCGGGGATGGCATAAAAGAGAAAAAAATAATAGATGTCCCTCCGAGATTGGGGGTTTGGTTTGTAGACGGGCCAGCTTTACTTACAATAAGACGATGTAACTAGAAAATTTAATTAATTTACCCCAGTCGAGTTTAATAGACTTTAAATTGAGAGAAATGCCACTACAAACCCAGAGTATCAGCAATAAAAAAAAATGTGCCTTTATCTCCATCTGCACTAATCCAGATAAACATCAGGACCTATCGATTAACTACTAAACTTTCCCTAACTTTAATCAATAACCTCATATCACACTCAATGTCTCGCTTTACCCCAGATACCTA
This sequence comes from Listronotus oregonensis, assembly GCA_019359885.1. Taxonomy (NCBI): domain Eukaryota; kingdom Metazoa; phylum Arthropoda; class Insecta; order Coleoptera; family Curculionidae; genus Listronotus; species Listronotus oregonensis. The sequence continues at coordinate 19,081 of JAHBCN010012848.1, forward strand.
TTTAACCACTAAGGAAACACTTGGATCCGAAACTTTTACCATCATTTAATCAATTTTCATTGAGTTTCCGTTTATATTAGTTGATGGCGGAAATACTGCAAGTTTTCCAGCCAGGAAAACCCACAGGCAACACAGACGGAGTTTTCGGCTTCATAAATAGAACACTTACGTGTGTATTATAAAATTTTGTAAATTAAATTTCTGTTATTTAAAAATATGAAATGGTAAAAGTGTAAAAAAAAGTAAAGGAAAAAAATTTTTTGAAGAAATCTTCTTACCAACTGTTGTTTCTAACCTTTTTAATTTTCCGTCCTTTTGGGTAATTCCGAACCCTTTACTGCAGTGTGCATACACCAAGATTTATTTTCCTATAGGTAGGTTTACATATATTTTTTATTAGTTTTGGCTTTTTTAGCAATTTGGTCAATTATTTCAAAAATTAAAACGCAACGTTTCGCTTTCCCTGGTTAAACCATTATAAGCATATATTATCTACAACTTTTTTTAAATTTTAATTCTCAAACAGACTATTTAAAAAGAAATTTTAATTTTATTTCGAGTTTAAAAATTGGGAAACTTTATAAAATTAGTGTTTTTGGATTAAATAAGCCTAGGGTTCGGTGAAAAATATAAAATGGTAAAAGTGTTAAAAAAAAAAAGTGTTAAGGATAAAAAATTCAAAGAAATGCTTTTAACCAAACGTTTTTTCTAACCATTTATTAATTTTCCGTACTTTGGATAATTGCCAGCCCCCTTTTTAACGTATTGCGTCCATACACCTAAGATTTCCTTTCTCACAGGAAGATATACGTATTTTTTTATTACTTTTTGTTTTTTTAGGAATTTGGTTAATTATTTTAAAATTGGTTAAACCATCATCAGAATATCTACTCCTTTTTTAATTTTAAATTTTCTAATAATTACCGTAGTTTTTAAAAAGATAATTATTATTTTAGTTATTCTGAGGATGATTCAATTAAATAAACTGAAACTTTTATACACTTTGCCTTTTTGTGTTAGATAAGCCTAGAATTTTATGTAAAATATGAAATAGTAAAAGAGTATATAAAAAGTGTAAAGAAAAAAGGAATTTTTAAAGAAATGCTTATACCCAACTGTTGCTTCTAACGTTATTTTTAATTTTTCGTTCTTTCTGAGTTGCTAGCATTTTTTTTTTCACTTTCATTGCGTCCTATGATTGCGTCCATATACCTAAGATTTCCTTTCCAATAGATAGGTATACATATATTTTTTAGTACTTTTTGCTTTATTGGGGATTTGATCAATTATTTTCCGAATTAAAACACAAAGTACATTAAAGTTTCGGTTTATTAGGTTAAACCATCGTAAGAATATCTACTCTTAGTTTTTTTTTAATTCTCAAATAATTACAATAGATTTTAAAAAGATAATTAATATTATTAATATTATAATGATGGTTCAACTAAATAAACCGAGACGTTTATACACTTAGTGTCTTTAGGTTGGATAAGCCTAGAGTTCTATGTAAAATATGAAATGGTAGGTAAATGAATGTAAAAAGAAGTGTAAAGGAAAAAGAAAATTTCGAAGAAATGCTTCTAACCAACTGTTGTTTCTTACCTTATATATAATTTTCCGTGTTCTGGATAATTGCCAGCAGATTTCTTTTACTGCAGTGCGTCCATACACCTAAAATCTATTTTTCTATAGGCAGGTATACATATATTTTCTATTACTTTTTGCTTTTTAAGGAATTTGGTCAATTATTTTAAAATTAAAACACAAAGTGCATTAACATTTCGGTTTATTTGCTTTAACCATCATCAGAATATCTACCCCTTAGTTTATTTTTTAATTTTTAATTGTCAAATAATTACAACTGACGATTTAACCAAATAAACCAAAACGTTTGTACAGTATATTTTCATTTCAAAATAATTGACCAAAATCCCCAAAAAAGGCAGATAGTAATATTTGTTTTGAACGGTTAGGTAAATGTATCCATATTTTTTATCTTATTACAGTCTAATACTAAAGTCACACATGGCTACTTTTGTTGCAGTGCATCATTAGAAACAGCGTAGCATAAAAGAAGCATTTCTAAATTATCCCGCAAGCATTAGTCTTCTATGGTATAATGCAACAATAAAAAAATGTATGTTAAACTCGGAAAAAACACAGCCCAACACTCATTTTGGTGCCGGAGAAGTAAGAACAAAAATTTTATATTTTTGATGCGCTGATTTTAGAAATATCTTCCTTTTTTTTTAGCAGTTCCCCGTTTTTAAAAAAGCCTCTTATAAAATGGGACATTTTTTTTAAATTTATAGATTTGAAGATATTACTATTACTATTAGTTTTACCAAAAACAAAAAGTATTAATTAGGCTATTTATTTACATTATATTCATAAAATATATATACACATACAAAACAAAAAAAAGGGAAAGGCCCAATAACACAAAAAAAAAAACCCCTTCTCATCACCAAAAAAAATTTTTTTTTATACGCCTTTCTAGCATGTGAGCCTTCAGAATAATCTCGCTGGAGGCTCCAACAATAGTCGGCCATCATATGACAATCCCATCTTCCTTGATAACATGTTTCCATGGTTTTTTAAAACCTTTTATGGAATCTTTCTCCCTGTTCTTCCCCAAGTCGCCTAAGTTTTCGGGGAAAACCCATCTAAGTGACTGTGGAGGTAATGGTTTAATGCTCATGTTACAGCCAAGACAATTAAATTTTGAAAGCATATTTTCAAAAAGTTCTATGAAAATTTTTGCCTTATTTTCCAAAAAAAAACTTTATATTACTTCAACAAACGAACACCAAACATTCATTTCAACTTCGTTCATCGATTTTGTGAATTCTGGATCTTTAACAAGCTGTCTTATCTGAGGACCATCAAAATTTTCCCGCTTTCATTTTTTTTGTACTTATTCCGGGGAAAAGCATGTGACAAGTACCAAAAAAAATTGTCCATCTTGATCTAAAGCTTTAACTAATTGCTTCATAAGCCCCAACTTCAAATGCAAAGGGGGAATTTTTTTTTTTCTCTTACAACTAAAGGTTCGTTGATAACGTTTTGTTTTCCTTGAATTATGACATTTCTAAAAAAGGGCCCAAATTTTTTTTTTTCCCAATGCTGATTTTTCCCTTTTCTGTCCCAAAGAAAAAAACAAGGATATTTGGTATATCCGCTTTGTTCCCCAAAGGGGAAAGTTTACCTTTTTTTAAAACCACAAAAACACCCAATGATGTTCTTCATATTTAATTTTTTTCAGGATATGATATTGTTTGGTATTCCTCTTTTTTTAAATAGTAGAATGACCAATGGGTATTGATCCCCAAAATTTTTACCGTTTGTAAAAGGACACATTTCAAACTACGCTTTGAACTGTCAATAAAAAAAGGGCCATTCATCTGGTGTGTATTTTGATAAACCCATTTTTTCCAGTAGGCCTCTTTTGTTACAGAAAACCAAGTTATTTTCTTGAGAGAAAAAAAAGGCAGCAAGTCTCTATCTCTTTTACGGTAAAATGTAATGTTAGTTCCTGGATCTAGTAGATTCTTTTCTTTTTTTAACTAGAGGCAAAAAAATTCAAAAACCCCCTTGGGGAGATTTAGGTCTCTAATAAGATCATTTAGTTCTTGTCGATTGAAACGTTAGGAACTTCCGACATCTGCTCGAAAATCACTGTTGTTATCGGATTGCAAATGCTGAATTTCATCAGACGTTGAAGTTTCTCTGTCATCTTCTGGGAGTGTAGGAAGACTACTGAATGTTGGAATGGGTATTTCTTCAGAATGGGTACTTTTCTTCTTCTGAATCTAAGTCCCTTTTTTTTTCTTACGATTAATGCCTTTAATATTGATTTTACAAAAAAACAATCATCGTAATGGTTTTTGTTTTTCTCCAAATCATTAGTACTCCAAACTTTAGGCAGTTCCTTTTCCCTTGACCATTGCCGCAAATGTTCAACACATGTTTTACATACTAAATGGGGGCCCAAGATTTATCCTGGTTTCCCAAGTGGACCCCCAAAAAGGCGAGATAAGTTTTTTTTCAAAGTCGGAAAAGGTTTTCTGTTTTTTTTTTAAAATATATTTACCATATATATAACAAAAAAAGTCATTATTTTTAGCTTTTTTTACTGTATAATCGATTCCCAAAAAAAAATAGAGCTGCTACGAAAAATTAAAAAGACTTTTTAAAACAGGGGTTTTTTAAAATCAGTTGTAAATTTTTCGGCCCCAAAAAAAAAGTTTTTATTTTGTTGGGCTTTTTTAATAGGCCGTTTTTTCTGAAATAGATAATTTGTTTTAATACAAAAAACAAATCATTTACTTGAGTTTTTTATTTATAAAAAAAAAAGAAAATGTTTGGAGTTAAAGTAACAAGGTGTTGCTCTAAAGAAAAAAATTTCACTTTTTGGAATTCATAAAAAATGGCATTTGCTTTAAAACTGAAAAGTTTGCTTCAAAAATATGCATCTAATTCTGAGAAGCTTCTGTAGCAAATATTTTTTGACAAAGAAAATTGAAATGCGCAATTTATAATTTTATTATTTTCGAATTTCCCATGGCGGATGTGGTGCAAGTACGCGCCGGAAAAGTGTTCAAAGAAAGACGTACTCCACGTGAGTGCGACTTCCGAACCCTCTTTTGGTTTAATGAAATAAACGTTCAGTGGTTAGCAGACTATTTCATTGGCAAGAACTTGGAAACAAGGGGAGGTGAGCTTTTGCCAGAACAAAAAATGAAAGTGTTGTTACAGCATACACTCTTCAGAATCATCAATAACACTCTTAATTTTATGCAAGGGGATGATGGTCAATCCCCGATTAAAAAAAATGGAAAACAAAAAAATGGGGGAAAAGAATGTCCCGATAAAAGGGACACATGCTGGGGGTAATAGTTCCCAAACAATTTGTAATGATGATGTTTTTTCTTTTTTGCAGCCCCTTTCTTTATTTCCCCCTTTTCATAAAGCTTTGGGGATGTCTTTTTCACGTCCCACCGCTACAACGTTCTCAATAGCTGCTTGCTTCTTCGCTTTTTTTGCAAGGAGTTGGGATTTTTTCAATATATCCGGAAATTGTTTTATTTTTTCGGCTTTAAACTTACATTTAGATTGCTCGTCAATATCTTGTGACTCTAATTGTTCCTTTGACAGTTTCTCGTCCGTTGTCATGTTCTTCAATCACAAATAATAAAGAACTTTAACACTGCACTCTATTTTATTTGAATTATAGCTCAACCAAATGTACATCACTGTAATAAACGTATTATGATTTTTTGTAACTCAAGTTTTTTATTCCCAAAAAACCTTTTCCTTTCTTTGGGTATTTTGCTTAAAAAAGGAAAAGATCATGAATATAAAATTTTAAAAAATCTTTTCCCTCTACCTTTCCCTTGTAAGCTCTACCTTTAACTTTTACCTTTTCCTTTGAAGCAAATACTGAATTTTTATAACTATGGTCTAATGCCCAACGATTTGCTCATAAATGGTGGACATTCTCTCCTGCGTAGGTAGGTAGGTTTAAAGTGAGTGGGTATAACACCCTTCCACCGCGACCGATCGGTCTATTGTTGCTTACACCCTTTTATATTTCTCCCACCAGGTCCAGACTCCTAATAAATCTGATGATCCTGTTGGGAGAGAGATTTTTCACCTCTCCCGGCAACAAGGTGTCATTGGAGGATTGCGAATCTTAGTCGTGCCAGTTGGGGGCGAACACAGTATGTGTTCTGCCGATTCATCCCCCCCCTGCACATGCGGCACTCGGCGTCTTCCGCTAGGCCGATCTTGTGCATGTGGTATTTTAATCTGCAGTGTCCCCGCAGACTCACTAGAGTTTTAAGGTGTACCCTTGATTGCTTCAGTAGTTTGACAGTACATTGTTGGTTCGGTGGGCTTATGAAGGCCTTCCAGTGTCTGAGACCCGGAAGTCATGCCAGTACCGATTTTTTTTGTGTCCAAACTGATGTTTTGGCCGTTCCATAAGATATACCGATGACCGGTTCCGGCCCTGTGAATTTTGGGCTCCGCCCCCCTTTTTTGGGAAGGAGGTCTGCGGATTAGTTATCCTCTAGGCCGGTGTGTCCCGGTATCCACAGTAGTGTAACATTATTGTTTTGACCCCTTTGGTCAGCGCATCCTTGCAATTCCAGACGGTTTTTGAATTGCACCGGCTGGAAATTTAAGAGCCTTAAGAGCTGCTTGACTAACGGAGAATATTTTAACGGTCTTACGTATGCAGTGCTGGGTCAACCAGGGTCTAGCCCCATCTCAATGGGAAATTGCTCCGCTTGAAAAATGTTTGTCCGGGGCCCAAGCTAAAGGAAAAAACTGCCCTCGGCCTCTGTCCAAAATTCCAGCTCCAACACCGTCTTTGGTTTTGGAGCCATCGGTGTACCAACAGATGTCAGTCCCGGGGCAGGTTGTCGTTTTTTGACTCCAGTCCTCCCTTTGTCGGTAGACTACACTGTAGGGGGGTTGTAATTGGTTTTTCTGTAGGCATTATGTCTGAGGGCATTCCCAGTCTGTCACAGGTCAGGACATTCCTGAGGAGACTGGTACCCCCAAAGACACGCCTGCGGTTTGTTACTGACCGCTTGATAGAGTTTAGGGCCCACCTTGCCCTCTCTCCATGCAGAGGAGGGGAGTCCTAGGGGGGCTTCCATGGCCGTCGTTTGTGTCGAGCGCAGGGGCCCGTGATCATTAGGCAGGCCTG
>JAHBCN010012849.1:0-25845 GCA_019359885.1 Listronotus oregonensis
AATGTCCAAACTTTTTTTAAAATAGCCTTTTCAGTTAAAATACATTTAAAAACTGAGGGGTTTAAGACAGATTTTTTTTTTTCCCCCAAAGTTTGTTTTCCCCAAAAAATTAAAAAAATTGGGTCCATTTTATAATCTTTAAATCACAGATCAAAAACCCAATTTTTTAAAATTTAATTTTTTTTTTTAAAGAAAATTTACACATTTTAAAAAAAAATTTTACTTTTTATTTAAATAATTAAAATATGACTTAAAAAAAACACATAAGTAAATAAAGACGGAGGTAAGGATTTTTTTAAAGTTCACAATGAAATAAAAAATAAGAAAGCAAGACAGAAAACATACATTTTCATGGAATAGAAAGACAACAAATCGTAGCAAGGGCCGGTGACTTTTTTTTCTTTACCCGAATAGCCCTTTTCCGGAAAAAATTACGGAGTGGGGTTTAAAGAGATTTTCTAATATATTATATTTAACACCAAATTACTCGTCAAAAAAAATTGGATGCATTATTTTTTGTGTTTTGAAAATTTTTTAAAAATCACCCTATTTGGGGTTTAAAAAAGTTGCCAAATCTAAAAATTCGAAAGTAGCAGTAATGGGTTTAAACCAACCCCCATGGACTATGTCGTCCCCAAAAATATAAATTATGCAATTTTAAAAATTTAAAAAAAAAAAATTTGCAAGACATGTCTAATAAGAAATAAATAAATGTATATGATAATAACCACCCTTTTTAAAAGGTGAAAAATTTATCAATGGAAAAATTTTTAAATAATGCTAGTTTTTAAAAAATTATTAGTTTCGTATTTTTTTTTAGGTCCAAGTATATAAAGCAGATTTTACCACATATTTAATAATAATTCATACATACCAAATAACAATATCTAAAATTAAATAAATAACTTAATCTTATTTAAAAATTATAAATTTCATCAAGTCCTAGGTCTTCCTGGTTTTCCTAGTACCGATGCTGCATTCCCCTTAAAGCTAAACCAATTCTTTGGATAAGAAATTTCGAGATTTTTTCATTGTATTTTTTTGAAATTTATTAAAAAAAACCCTTCCTCATCACCCAAAGACCAAATGTTTGAACAGAAAAAAGGAAGAAGATAAAGCGTTCTTCAAGCTCTTTATATTTTAGATGTTTTTTTTCTCGGCAATACGAGACCCACCACAAAATTAGAAGTTTTGTCCAGATAGGATTTTCAAAGTTCAAGTAGCTTCCCAAATAATTGTTTTCCATATTTCCGGGAATTAATATTCCATCTACCCGTTTTCATCGCTTCTGCAAACTCCAAGAGGTCTAAACAAAAGGATTTTCAGCTAAAATCGGCTTTTTTGATAATGTCATTTTCGACGTGTCTAAAAACCCCCCGCCTTTTTTAAGCGATGGAAATATGGAATGTTTTGTTATCTAACAAATTTCCCAAGGAGAAGATGGAAGTGCGTTAACCAAGCATTACTTTCGGGGCCTGAAGAGCAAGTAGACGTCCTTATCTTCACTTGTCTGGCACATGTTTGTAATATATTTTGACGAGCTTGGCAATTTAAAAAAAGCAAAACTTTTTTTTTTTTTGGAATTCTTGGGGTTTGGGGATTTTGAAGATTCAAACAGATAACCATCTTACAAAACAATTGCTAAAATCATTATCTACTGTCGCAAGAATATAGGAAGGAAAATTTTGGAAAGTAAACCTGACACGTCATTGATTGAACCTAAAAAGGCAGAAATAGACAGGGTGGATGATTTTATTCCAAGACCTCCAAATTTTACTGGAAGAGTGCTTTGTAACCAAGAATTTAATTAATATCACAATTTGTTATGTCTTGAACTAAATTTTTTAATAATTTTAAAAACAAAGTAATTCTGGAATTTCCAACAAGGGAACATCTTAACAAATAAACATTCGAGGAATGGCAAAGGAATATTTTAGTAAATAATGGAAATATGTGAGTCTATAAAAATTTGGTACTAAGAGATTTTAAAAATTTTCTTTTTTTAATTGAGTATTCAATTTCATTTGACGAAAAAGCACTTTAATAAATTAAAATTTAAATGGAATTATGACAGATTAGGAACAACACTTAAAAAATTTAAGTATATTAAGATCTTTAAAAAACAGTTAATTCACACTTTTAACCCCAAAACTTTACTTCCCCCGATTATTTTATGAAAATTATCTAAAACCGATTTTTGGGGTTTTCCCGCAAGTGTACCGTCATCTAGATACCAAAATTTATTTCTATATTTAATGATAAAATAAGTGGATGTTCTAAACTAAAAGATTTTCCAGATTTTTGAGCACTTTTAACCAAAAACCCCCCCTGTTTGGGGAATTTTTCCCCCAAAAGTAGAAAACCATAAAAAAACAAACAAATATTTAATGTTTTAATATTTTAAGTTTGATATTAATTAACATAAAACCATCGTTTAAGTGAGTTTTGATAATAAACCACCCCAAAAAAAAACCCAATAATCAGAAAAATATTAATTTTGAAAATTTAGTGATTTTTTTTTTAAAAATTTCCCATTTTTTTTCCCATTTTAAACAAACCACCCCAAAAGGGGGTACATCCCCTAAATTGTAGAAAGCATATAAAAAATTTTTAAAAATTAAAAAAAAATATTTAAATATTTTAGAATATCTCAAATAAATATAAAAAATTTTGTATAACTACGTAAAGTAGTTATACATTTAGGTGTATTAAAAAAAAATTTACCCTTGCCGTGTAAGCTTTGATATTTTTGTGTAAATTTTTTTTTAATTTTCTTAAAAGGGGGGATTTATAAAAATCATAAACGTTAGTGTTATGTTAATATCTTTTACTATCCCAAAAAACAAATATAATTTTTTAAATTTTAAGTTGTATATAATTTTCTAGTTTTAAATAATATACCCCTTGTAGGTGGTTTGTTTTTAAAGTAAACTCGAATAATCTAGTACACCTGCTTTATATACTTGGATCAAAAAAATACGAAGTTAAGATTTTTTTTGAAAAGCATGCTCTTTATTCAATTCCTTTTATAATTTTATTTTTAAAAAGGGGATAATTACACAACTTTTATTTTTTTAGTTTCCAAAAAGGATTTTTCATTTTTAAAAATTGCTTTAAAATTTTATTTTTTAAGGTTTCACCAAAAAGAAAAATCGCTAACTCTTTAATACCACTGCCACTTTCGATTCTTCAGATTTGCAACTTTCCAACCCTAAATGTTTTTAAAATTTGAAAAAAAAAAGCAATGCTTTCCTAAATTTTTGCGACGAGTAATTTGATATAAAATACATATTTGTATGTCTTTTCCTCGCCTCTCTGTAAATGGTGAAAATAAGGGCAGTTTTTGCGGTTACTCTTTCTTCCCTAGGGTGTTACAGATTTCGCCTGCTTCTTTTAATCCGTACACTATCTTTTCTAAGCGTGTGTAGAGCCCGAATCCATAAGGCCAGGTCTGCGCAGTTTTCCCTCTGAGGATTTTCGGAATGTATATGGGTACCTTAAGAGTATATAGTTATGATTTTATATCACCTGCAGGTAAAAATTTCAACCGAAAATTTGTTAGGGGCAACATAAATACTATGAAGAGTCCCAAAGTATATACAAAAGAGATAGGAATTCATCGAAAAATAAACTTTATCTTAGTTAAGTTCGGTGGTTAAACAAGTAAGGTATGTGGTCTTTGCTGCTTAAAGTCTACAAATTATTTCTGTCGTTTTACAACCAAAGAAACATCGACGATGAACATGATGTTTTTGAAAGACATAATATATTCATTATATTTTCAAATAAATTTCCCGTAAAATGGTACGTATGTAAACATGACGTTCACACAGTTGAAACAGATCCAGAGACAGGGGAAAGTGATAGTTTTTGTCTTCATTGGAAAAGGGAATATACAGGAGATGTCCTAGAGTAACGCTGACGTTAGAGAAAAAAAATTGCGTACGAAAACTGTTTGCTAAATATAAAGCAGCTGGTTTTGTGGACCCTTGGAACCGGGTTTCAACTAACCTTAAAATACCCGTAAGAATAGTCGAGTACATAATTAAGGAAGCAGCATCTTGTCCAGAGTTATACCATGGGAGTTAAATACACAATAAGGTAGGGAAAAATTAAAAAGCAATGCTTAGTTAGCAATTCTCATTTTATTAAATATTCGTTAAGATCACGTTTCGGCTTAGGTGAACCTGCATCAGGTAAACATTTTTTTTTTCAAGATGACGATATAATAGAAAGATTTAGTAGATAAAATATTTGGCATTTGTCCGAAATATGGAAAATATGTATATTTTTTAAAATTCCATAAAAAAACTGGATTGTTCTGTACAATATAAAAGGGTAATCTACCTTTGCAATAATATAACTAAAAACATACAAATATTTAACTGAGTTTTTTTTAATGGATAAACTTTTTTGGATTTGTGTCATTTAGCTTTAAAAAATAAAAATTATAGATAATAAAATTTAATTAAAATTTGTTTGTAAGTAAATTTAAATTTTGTTTTTATTATTTTTAATTATTTGTTGTATTTAATCAAACCAACCCAAAAATACATTTTTTATTTTTATTACGTTTCATTAGTATGTAGGTATCTTTACATTTTTTGTTATGCATTTTTTTTTGTATTGAATTGTAACAAACAATGTGCAATATATTATTATTTTTATTTATTTTTAAAAAATTGTATGTTTTTAGTTCTATTGTTGCAAGAATCCTTTTACAATATACAAAACAATTTAGTTTTTGATATATATATATATATATATATATATATATATATATATATATATATATATATATATATATATATATATTTATATTATAATTATAATATATAATATATATATATTATTATATATATATTTTATAATATTATATAATATTAAAAATTATTTTTAATTTAAATAATTTAAAAAGCCAACAAATTTACTAGATCGTATTTTACTGTTAGCTTTTAAAACACAATTTTACCTGATAAAGGATTACCCAGGCGAAAACATTATCTTAGCGGATAAATAATCTTTTATTACACCATTTTAATTTAAAAATGAAGTAAATAATAACAAATTAAGAAAATGACTTCCTATTGGTCATTTGCGTTTGTAACCATGGTTACTAATGTATTTTGGTTAAGTTATTTTTGCTTTCGACACTCTCAAATCAAGATGGTCTGATTATAGCCATAAAATTTTTTGCTTCTCTAAACTGTTGACAAAGTACTTTTTTTAGCATGATTTAAACTTATTTTTTAATTACAGAAACAAAGGGTTGACTGCTAGATTACAAAAAACTAAGAAAACTACCATTTAATGTAGGTATTAACCATTTGTACAGAAGCTGGCCAGTTGGTTAAACCAGTGCCATAAAACCTAATTCAAAAAAATTCCATTTGTACATAAATCCTTTTTACACATTTGCTAATAAAATAAAGCATTTTTGTATTAAAAAAATGTTATTTTATTTAATGGCGAAAACATTGAACCCAATTTTTAAAAACGAAAATAATTAATGGCTTTAAAAAATTGTTGTTAGCAAACACAGCAAATTTTTCCCTGATTTTTTTTTAAAATCTTACTGTTGTAATTATTAAACCAATAATTAATATATGGATAAATAAATGATACTTACATATTTTACCAATAACATATCCTACAGTGCTGTTGCCTTTTTATATATTTAATCATATACCAAGTATATTAATGCAATGCTTTTTATACCAGAACTTAAAACTGGAAAAAAACTACATACATTTACAAAAGCAATGTAGTAGTAGTTATGGTGTATGCAAGAATGGCATTTATAATGTTATCAAAAGAAACTTACTTTTTTTTTCTACAACCATAAATGGAAATTCGCTATAGAAGTAAAATATACGACATTTTTATCCGAAGTCTTTCTTTAAATACCTTTAAACATTACACAGCCCCACAAAATAAAAAAAAGGTAAAAGTTTGAAAGAAAGGTCATGGTATCGTTACGTTGGGGTCGCTGAGTTCGAATCCGGGGTCAGTTTGACCCCATCAGGTCAGGATTAAGGGCATTTCAGTTTTGTAATTAAAATTTAAATTACCATCATTTAACAAATGCTAAAACCATTTTTATTTGCCCAAAAGTGCCTTGAGTTTTATTTTGCCATATAAACTTTAGTACCAACTCTTGCGCAATTGCTTTAATGTATATAGTTTTTTTTTTCAGGTATAAGCTTAAAAATAAATACTGTATTTAAATACATAAAGGGAATATACTAATTGTTCGTGACTCGTGGACATTAAATAAAATACAAAACACCATAATTGGTGCTAATTAAAAGGTAAACTTACAATTACAGAAAGCTCATTAATAAAGAAATACGATACGTGTAAATATCTACATACCATGATCTAAAGTGATAAACGTGATATCAAATAATAATAAATAAATAAATAAAAATAAATAATAAAACATTTACTAACCATGAACGACACACGCCACATTATCTTAGATGTATTTAATTCAACAAATTGGCAAAAATTATCACAAGTCAAATATCACAAGTTTAGGTTTTCAGATTGTTTAAGCTCGAAAAACGATAATTTTGGTTTATTTGATAGTAGGCTTAGACTAGCGTAATGGCCGCCCCGTTTCATAAAAAACAAATGATACGCATCTTATAATTTAAATAATGTAAATGTCAAAATTAGCGTGCATATTATTTCTCGTTTAGAAACGCCTTCAACAAAAATTCAAGTTTTGATTATTTTAAGTATTTACAATAATGGCTCTTAATTATTTCAATGACGAAAAGGTGGATATGCTAGAAATTTATTTTAAATCTAACAGAAATACAGAAGCTGCAGCCCTTGTATACGAAAAACAATTTCCGGAGTGGCAACAACCTAACCAAAGACATTTTAGATTCTTAGTTACGAACTTGTTAGCCTATGGGTCTTTTGTGAAACCGAATCCCAAAACTTATACAAAAAATAATTAAGCAAAAGAGGCGATTATAATGGAAAACGTTAGAGATGATCCCACAACATCGGTTAGAAAAGTGGAAGAACAGACAACAATTCCTAAGTCATCTGTGCATCGGTCTTTATAAAAACACTGTTTTCATCCATACAAACCACGTATTGTCCAGGGTCTTCAGGGGAATGATTTTAATAGACGAATCGCCTTTACGGCCGAGTGATGATCGCGTTGTTAAATTTAGCAATTGTTAAAAGTTAACAACGGTTTAGAATGTTTAACAGAATGTCAGATTTTGACAGGTTGCCTACTAAAATTATTGAATAACACTGACAATGACGTTTTGTAAAACATTTTAAACCGTTGTTAACTTTTAACAATTGCTAAGTCCATTGCTAAATTTACCAACGCGATCATCAATCGGCCGTTAGTCAATGGTTTATTACTAAATGTCAACAGATACCCAATTTTCAATCCACGGTACTCTGGACAGACGAAACACGGTTTATAAATTGTGAAATTTTTAATAGGTACAATTATAGTTATTATTATTGATAGTTATTTGTATGTAGAATATGTCTACAAATTTTTAAAGCGATCGGTTTAGGAATTTTTTTGAAATGGTGGTCACCGACTTAAAAAATTACATGTTTGGGAAAATCGATTTAAAGTTTTGTACGCTTACGCAACTGAGTTGGAGGAACGGTTATTAAAACTATCATAAATCCGTCAATTTTGCTCCGATTGACTTCAAAATTTAATACAACATTCTTGAGATGTTATAGATTAAAAATATTAAATTAAAAAAAATAAAAAGAAAAAGAGTTTCAAATTTTACCTCACACTCAAATTTCTTTGCTAGGCAGTCAATTACCAAATACCTATGCATCACATCGTAAAATATTCTGCTGATCAACTGATCGCAATTATCTTATAATTAATAACAAGGCAAATTATACTCACTAAAGTGGATTAAACGCGATCTACTGGTCAATACTAAAATATTAAAAAACACACTATTTGATAAGACCAAAAGATCTTATAAACGGTGTTATAAAGGTGATATAAAAATATTGTTTCATAGGGAGGTTCTCATTTTTCTCAGCAGCACTTATAAGGGCTGTAAGAACGTTTTGGGGGGAGGGGTGAATATTGTGGTGCTTAAATTCTTCTAACAAAGGATGGAAGGATATATTTTCGATATTATTAAACCCTCAGAATTCTGTTTGAGATACTTATTTATTAGCCCATTGTAAAACCCAGGTACCCAATAAATATAAGTCCTAACCGCTAAAAGTATGTACTTTAGGAGTCCTCATTGTATCCAAAAAAGGTAGAAATAATTCATAGAAACACAAACCTTTTTGTTAAGTTATTTTAATAAGTATAACAATGTTGGTTATTTTTTTTTGCTGTTGTTTTATTGCATGGATCCTTTATATAAAAACTACGTGTGTTCCATGGCAGATCACGTGATGGTAACAATCCCGAAACAGGGGAAAGTAAGAACACTTGTGTTAACTGGGATGGTCATTTATTTAGGACATGTCCCAGAGTAACTCTGACCATATGGAGGAATAAATACATAAATATGGGATTTATGCGCTAAATATAAAGCCAATGGTTTGTAGATATCCATGGGTGCAGGTATCGAAAATATTTAAAATACCGGAAGAAATCATTCACTACATATTGAAGGAAGAAAAGTTATATTGAGAGTTATACCGTGGTAACTAAAGTAATGTACTTTGTTTTTTCTAGGTATTTCTAGGAAAAATCGCCTGAAAAAATATTATTTCGTCAAGACCGAGAATTCTCGTCTGTCGTTTGTCTATCTTTCAAAAGAATAAATTGCTCTTACTGAATGTAGGATTAAGACAAAATGAGAAAAGTCTCTTGCCCATAATTTAACGGTTTTCTTAATAACTATCGACCAGAAAATGTAAGCAATGACTTGATAATGAATTCGATGGCCATTGGGATTTGAATTAACATATTTTAATTTGATAGGCACTGTCACAAAACTGAAAAATTTGATTTTCGTAAAAGGTAATTTTTCTAATTCAATGTTTGTTTTAATTCTATGGAATTAGTTCAACAACGATTTTTTTGAAAAAACATAAATTGTAATTAAAGGCTTAACTGCACCAGACTTTTCTCTTGGTATATTGAACAATCCAAGATCTTAAAGCCGAATTCCTAAGAGGTCGGTGATCAGGTTTTCTTCATAAGTTATAAATCATTCTTGTCAAATCTTGAAAAGTCATTGAAGTTGTTATTATTTAAAGACAAATGCTAAAATAAATCCAAAAATTGAATTTAAGTATAATAAAATTTAAATTTTATTGGGTTTTAACTTTTTGAGTAATTTAAATAAGTATCTTATAACCCTGTATTATTCAATATTGTTTTTTATTACTGTCATAGCTTTTTTTAAAATTCTGTTTATAAAAAAATTTTTAATACATGACAATAAAAAAGTAAATATTTTATGATTTTTACTTTTATTTATTATTATTTATTTAAAATACAGTGTTTACAGATTAGTTATGACTTTATAGGTCATTATTATGATTGCGTTTTGTTTGTTTTCAAAACTTCTCGGCTGTAAAAGTGTACACGACAGGTGACAAATAACCTGCTGCGCCATACCGGCTTGCCGACGATTGTAACGGGAACCAATACCTCTCTGGCCGAGTCAATTAACATATATATTTTGCAAAAGAATTTACAACCTTGCATCTTAATCTAAAAAACAAAAACTAGTTACGTTAACACGTTTTTTAGTAGTTTAAAGTGCGTTTTTTTCCATGAAATATTGACTTTCTCGTAAAGAATAATTTAAGTCATTTATATTCAACGCATGTAAACCTAATTTTAATACAATACACTTAAAATGCAAAATATTTATTAATCTTATAAAACCATAAATAGATTTTTAACAAACAAGGATATTAATTAGGGCGATTAATGATCGAGGCCATTTAACTCACAAGCCTAGCGAGTGCGTTAAGGATTGATAATATTAACAACCAATTAATACCCAAGTTAGCTGATAGTTATTTATGATATGGGAGTTAAACTCACATGAGTCCCTTAAAACGTACTTTTAACACAAATATCATACAATATTTTTCCTACGAGCGTGCGGAAAAGTCCACTTTTCCGCACGCATTTGAGTGTGCAAAGTCGCACTTTTCTGCACGACGTGCGGAAAAGTAAAACTACTCTAAAATCTTACAGGTAAGCAAGATTTATATGTATTTTAGTAATTGTAGGCTATTTCATGCAATATACGAAGCCATTGCAAGTTTTAGTTTATTCTCTTTTTTGTTTGTTACTTCGTAATTTTCAATATTTTAACTAAAACACAAAAAAATATTTTTTAATTACCCTGTATAATAATAATAAATGATTATGACAAGTCAAGCAACAATATGTAATCTTGGTGATTTTAACATATGTCAGATTTTTTCTTCGTTTCCATATGAACAAGCAATTGCACAAATGAATTTCAATACAAACAAGCATTTTTAATGAAAAGGCGTCATAGTATCTTTTTTTAATTAAATAAAAATCCGACAAAAATAATTATTTAAAATGAGGAGCTACCAGATTCTATCCTGGATGCAGCAAATACCGTAAGTTTGAATTTATTACCAGCAATTTGCAAAAAACATATAAACCTAATACTTTGTGGAGTAAGTACTCTATGGTAAAATGTGTCCTCAAAGTGAAAAGGAACCTTGATTTAAGTTCATATTTCAAGCTAACATCACTACTTAAACACCAAAACGTGGGATTCGGCCAAAAAATAAAATGAAAGAATCTAAAAAGCTGTACAATTTTTCGGAATGATTAGCCGGTGCTTGTAGGAGAGATGAACTTACAAAAATAATGATTGATGACATACAGGATAAGGTGAAAATTTCTGACAGTAAAAATAACACTTCCAGAATCTTTGTAGTGTCCGATGAAACAAATAACGGACTTTATCTGCAATTGTACCGTAAATATGCAATTTGCGAAAAATATCCACAAGATTTTTCTATAAACAAAGCACAGTAAAGGGGGCCTTCAGAAATTGCTGCATACCTAAAATTAAAAAATCCAGAAGAGTATACTGGACATAGTTTTCGTCGATTCTCTGCGACTATGTTAGCGGATTCTGGAGAAGGAATTACGAATGTCAAGCGACTTTGGGGGCTGGAAATCAACGGCTGTAGCTGAGAGCTACATTGATAAATCCACAAATCAGAAAAAGGATATGTCGAATAAAATATTGACCATGAACAACTCCCCTCCTGAGCTAAGTCAACCTTCATCAAGCCGTACAATAAGCGCTTCCATAAGCCACCCGCTAAATGAAATTACAGGTTCTGCAATTAATTTACAATATGCTAATAACTGTTCTTTTGTTGTAAATGTTATCAACAAATAATTCCCATTTATAAATATGTTGTAGTAGTTCTTTCAGATTAAACATAATTTAAGAAATAATCATTGCTTTAATATTGGTATTATCTGACGCTCGTAGGAAAAATTTTGTCTAACGCTTGCAAGTATTTTCCGCACTTGGGACGGCAGTCGGGTGCGGAAAAGTATCACTTTGCGCACTTGTTAGGAAAATAACTATTTTCTACAAACGCAATGACGCAGTTAATAATTAAATTATTCAAAAATTGGAAGATTATAGTTTTACATAGCACCATATATAAAACTAATTGAAGTTGACATTTATTAATGAATTCTAACAACCGTTGTTGATGCTGGTTGGTTACGGCATGTTTACTTCAAATTTAATACATCGTTTCACTTTTAGCTTGTTTTAGTTTTTGCTTAAAATCGACTTGAAAATGTAGAAGTAAATATTGGTTGCATTGATCCATTTAGCGCCGCTGCACACTTGCGGTTTTTAACCGTCCGGCACCGCTGCGGTGCCGGAATTAAGGCCTAAAGTACTAACGGGTAGATCAAGTGATGCACACTTGTGTCCGGTCGCGTTGCGGCGCGGCGCCGTGCGGGTCCGTCGCGGTTGTTTCGAACCATTGTTTTATATGGAACCGCAGCAAAAACGCAAGTATTTGTGCAGGCAAATTGCGGCGCCGCAGCGGCGCCGCTGTAAGGCCGGACGGTAACAAGCCGTAAGTATGCAGCGGCGCTTAAAGAGATAGATGAAACGGCCAGTAAAGCATCGCGGGATTTACTGCCCAGGAAATCTCGTATACAATATAATATTGCATACAATAAGTTTATGAATTAGTGTAAGGAGAAAGGTCTTGCTGGAAAATATACCGAAAATATATTCCTTACGTATTTTAAGGAAAAAGCGAAGATTGATCAAAGCTATGCTACTCATAAACAATGACGTGGATATCAGTACATTTTTTAAACTTATCGCTTATTTAAAGCGTCAAAGAGAGGAATACTAGCTCAAGAAATCAAAGATTATGAGCAAAGCGCAAATTGACCAGATTTCTGAACTGTGCATCTGATGAAAGTAGTTTTTGACGACTTGAAAGATATGGGCACTTCATTGATGATTCACATACGAGATACTAAAACCAAGGTAATTCGAAATTTCAATATCATTAAAAAAATTTATTTGGATTATTATCGAAAGTATATGGCTCTTCTGATAGATTCTTTATTGAATACGCTCTGAGAAAATGTTATTCGCAGCCTATTGGAAATAATAATAATAATAATAATAAATAAAAATATGGCAAAATTTTTAAAATTATCAAATCCAGACTTATTTACTGGTCATTGCTTCCGCACATCATCTGATACACTATTGACAGATTCTGGTGCTGACCTTCTAAAAATAAAATAACAGGGAGGTTGGAAATCAAATACGATAGCGAAGAATTATGTAGAAAATTCAATCGAAAACAAAAAAGAATAGCTAAAAACATTCTTGGGGAGTCCAGTAAAATGGGAATAACTAATATTTCTCAGCTAGCTAATACCAATAATACTAGTGGAATAGCCAGTTTTAGTATTTGTACTAATTGTTTTATAAACATTTACTAAGTCCTTGGTAGGGGGCCATCCATAAATAACGTTCACACAATTTCGGGTTTTACAACCCTTTTGTGGTTCACAAATGGGGTTCCCAGTAGGATCTTTTGGAAATGGCTAGAGTTGCTGGTTATCGGCAACTCTTTTGGCTACGTATGGAACGGGATCGAAGCTAAGATGAACACAAGATGTTAGCATACCGTGCTGATGAGTGAATGACATCCTGTGCCTTAACAGGTGTGTCCAACGATGCCTCTGAGATAAGGATCACAAGATTAGCATACTGCGTGATGAATGCATGTGCTAAACGTGTGTAAGTGCCTCTGAGATATAGGGCGACTCTAATACAGATACTGCGAATGCGCTCTCCTGTGGACATACTGCCCGTTCGAGAACTTTCATAGGACAAAGGACAAAGGTTTGCTGACCGAAACGGATAAATCCGTTTGAAGGTGCCACTCAAGTCACAGCATTTTTGACAAAGGTCCCTGACAAAATCGGTGTAAGTTCTTTAATAAAGCCCGAAGGTACGGCAGACCCTGTTTCACGGGGAAGGGCTAATCCATCCCGAACAAACAGGTGCTTAGGAAGGGTTCCCTGAATACAAACAGAAGGCGGGCAGAACCGCCTTTATAGGAAAAAGGGTTCTCTCGCTTTAAACAGAAGCGGATAGGACCGTTTTTATAGGATAAGGCCGGAGATGCGGTCTCAGAAAGAACATCTGGTTCCTGTAACAAGAACATGGTAGCTGCCCACGTCACTAGACCGGGAGAGGAGGGCATGACGGATCTAATCGTCTGCTCGTCATACTCTCCAGGAGATAGGGACACCAGAACACATTGTGCTCGTGTCCGGTGGCGACACGAGTAAGAGGCGATGTGAGAACTCTCTCCCAGTCTGGAATCGGATTCATTAGAAGTCCGATCCTGTTGGGAGAAATATAAAAAGGTGTGAGCCACAATAGACCGAGCGGTCGCAGTGGAGGGCGTAAAAGGTCCACTCACTTTAAACCTACCTACCTACCTGTCACAACTCGTCACATTTGCAAGACCCTTGCCCCCCCTAGTGTGATGTCACATATTTTAAAATTTTACATCTAAAACTAATCAAAACAGTAAAACCATTTTTTTAAATTTTAATTTAAAATATTTTTTAATAGAATTAACATCAAGTCAAATATTTTAAATAATTGGCAAAAAAAATTCTTTAGTTTTTCGTCTACATTAAAGTTTTGCGTTTTAATAACTTAGATTTTTACATGTGATGTCACAAAGCTGATGACTGCCCCATACACTATAAAAATCATTTAAACAATAGATTTAATCTACTTGTTGTATTTTATATTTTTAATTATGTTTGTCGCAGGAAGCGTTTCTGCAATAGACAACCTTGTGCTCAGTATATTTCATAATTATAATTTAAATATAATCTTTTAATATACTATTTTATTTGTTGTTTTTTTATCCTTACATCTTTAAAGATTTTAATACCCAGTAAGATAATTACTTTTAAATATTCCTTACATAAAATAGCTATTTTCTTTCTTTAACTGCTTGACAATCTATTTCAAAATCAAGGATTTAAAAATTAAACAACCTTACAATGACACATTAAATTCCTATTAAGAACAAACTTAATTAATTGTTAAATAATATACTTTTAGTTACATTATATAAATAATATTTATTACATTTATTATATTGTAATGTTATTTAACCCATATTAATAATCCTATTAATTTTTTTTCTTTTTAGGTAATCCAGTAAGAAACCTTGAATGAAGATAAGCAAAGGTAAAATATTTTACTATTTTCTACAATCTGATACAGTGGCATATGCTTGGGGGAACCAGGGAGTCTTAGCTCCCCCCAACTTTTTGACATGAATAAATTATTTTGGGAAATATTTTATCTTTTACCTATATTAGCTCAATCAAATAGTACATTGTAGTAAGCATGAAATAGGCTTTTTAGTTTTATTGTTTTAGTTGGTCTATTAGGGTGCTAATAACAGTAATTTTTGGTTTCCCACCAAAATTTTTGATGGGAGAACTTTTGACAACCACGAATTTTTCGGACTTTTTTTCAGTTTTTTCGATATATCACGGTAATTAATAATCCTATCGATTTTTTTATTTTACACTTTTTTAAGGAGCATTAAATTTCCTACAATCTTCACCACGTAAAGTCTCGTCTATCTCTAACAGAAAGCGAGCTACAGCCCGTCAAAAATTGTCTATTTTTGCCAACATTGCAATAAATCGCCAAATCCTCCTAATAACTCCTTTATTTTTCTTTATAACCCATCAAAGTTATTATAAGTAACATAAAATTAATTAGGGTTGAAAATGGTTAACTCAAAGAAACCAATAAAGTTTGTATTTATAAAAGAAGATAAAGACTTAGTTCGAAATGGGTAACATATTATCAACACATCAATAAACGCATTAAAACTTTATGAGCTTATCTGTGAAGGTAATTCTGTAAAAATCTTTTACGAAATGCTATTTACCATATTTGATAAAAGTGTTTTAAATAAAGTGTTTCAAATATATTGGTTTGTCAAGTTTACATTGTTGAATACTACATACTAAAAAAATATTTGAGAACAACACAAAAAAATCCTAAGTGAATTTTAATCCAGAATGGGTCTAATAATTGATAAACCTAAGCCTGTGTATGGCCCCACAAATGATGGAAATACTGCTAGGCGTTTTTTCCATAACCTTTATAACCAACGAATTCTTGATTAGAAATAAAGTAAACAAACCTTTTTTGGCATTAATATGTTCAGGGGGGCACGGAGGGATAGTTCTTGTAAACACACTAAAGACCACTCCGGAAATAATAACTTTTTCAATGTTTATGGCATTGTCCCATAAATTAGATTTTTATAAATCGATGATTCTTTATTGTTAAAAATTAATTTTAAAGCCGGGAAACTATTTTTGTTTATTATCTGAAGTGACAGACAGACATGACATTTACTTTAGATGCCCAATTCGATTGCTGTTGATCAAGTCAGTTTACAAAACGTGTTATTGAATAATACAACCTACTAGGAAGAGATAAAATGATATTGGAGTGCCATACAACACCTGATTTACTATCATTTTTTTTAAACGAATGCTTGGAACTGATGTCATATTAATAAATGTTTATATTTAAATCGATGTTGCCTATATTAACACAAAAACCAATATTTTTGAATAATTTTATTACATTTTCAAGGTAATTTCCTGATTTCGGTTTTTGCGATCTGGCAATTTGTTTACGTTTTTCCGAAACAAAAACAAACAGATCACTATACCAAACACCCTGCCTACAAACTGCCGTTGCATTAATTCTAGTCCTTGAGTTCGTTGTTTATAACCCACAAATAAGTGTAGAAATCACAGGAGTAAATTGTGAATTAATTGACAATGTTTGTTTAATTTTAAAAATTATAGCATCTGGCTATAAAATTAATACAAGTGAATTTAAATTTTCATTAGATCAAACAAGAACATTATATTTATCATTGTATAATTGGTACTATATGCCCGGTACGGTTCATAAGGTATTAGTTCACGAGGGTGATATAATCGAATATTTTGACTTACCAGTTGGTCAGCTCTGGAAGCAAGACATAAAGAATGTCGAAAAATTCGATTAAATAATGGCCGTAACTGCTCTAGAATATCTGCAAATATTGATATAATTAGAACGTCTTTGTTAACATCTGATCTTCATTTAGCTAGCCTCAGAATATTTAAACCTATATCTCTTGTTTCTGTTGTTTGCAAAGTAATGGAACAATTCATTAATTCCCAAATTTTTAACTATCTGGAAAAACATAAGACCTTACATGATAGACAGTATGGATTCACGTGTTACTCTGTTGGGAAAGCTGCTTGTGGAGGAATTATACTGACCAACTCTTCTGAGCAGAAGCCGTGAAAATACCTATAGAAGAGCGACAGATCCCCTACAGCTCGGTGGGCAAGAGAAGGAAGCTTTTCTGAAGCGGGAGATCATTAATAAGATAAACAGCTCTTCTTTAAATGGAGTCCAGAATGCTAAGTGTTGTAGGAGACGACATTCACCAGACATTCTATAAAGGATCTAATTTGGGATACATACAGAGTAAACAAATTGGAAAAAGAAAAATACTTTTTGACTTAAAAGAATAATCCAAGCTTTTTGAAGCGGCTGAGGCTATGGATGAAGTTATTCTCAATAGTAACGCCGACCAAATTAAACGACTTCTTGTTCTGCAGAACTTGGCCGCTCTTATGTAACGGATGAGTATTGGCAAACTTTTTTCTCCACAGCGAACATGACTGTGTTTTGGAAGCACTAAACTGAACAAGATTTCTGGCGCCCCAATCCAAGACAAGTTTGAGGTCCTGTGAGAGAGACATCCGCATTGACCTACGCTTGGTTTTCAAATCAGGCTTATTGACTGACTTGAGAAATTGAATGTTAGTGTGGAGGGTACTATCGACAGCAAAACTATAAATGGGTTTGATTGTAAAGATCGATAATGTGTAGAAGAAACAGAGTGGGTGCAAGTACTGAGCCCTGGGGCACCCCAGCATTAATTTGGTAGAAGCTGGAAGAATGACCATCTACAATGATATACGTCGATTAGAAAGAAAACTGGAGAGCCAAGAGCAAAGCTTAGGTGGAAGACCGTAAGAAGGAAGTTTGTTAAGAAGCCCAACATTGCCAAGTGCAAACCTAAAATTAATTTTAATTTTGATTTTAAATTTAGTCAAGTGCATTTACGGCATACTACTCTGTTTTAACATTAAGTTGAAATTATTTTTTCCTACGAGCGTGCAAAAAAGTCCACTTTTAAACACGCATTTGAGTGCGCAAAGTTGCACTTTTCCGCACGGCGTGCAGAAAAGTGCAACTACTAGTATAAAGTAAGTATAAAGTAAAACCACTTTAAAATCTTACAGGTAAGCAAGATTTATATGTATTTTAGTAATTGTAGGCTATTTCATGCAATATACGAAGCCATTGCAAGTTTTAGTTTATTCTCTTTTTTGTTTGTTACTTCGTAATTTTCAATATTTCAACTAAAACACAAAAAAAATTAATTACCCTGTATAATAATAATAAATGATTATGACAAGTCAAGCAACAATATGTAATCTTGGTGATTTTAACACATGTCAGATTTTTTCTTCGTTTCCATATGAACAAGCAATTGCACAAATGAATTTCAATACAAACAAGCATTTTTAATGAAAAGGCGTCATAGTATCTTTTTTAATTAAATAAAAATCCGACAAAAATAATTATTTAAAATGAGTAGTTCCGATGAGGAGCTACCAGATTCTATCCTGGATGCAGCAAATACCGTAAGTTTGAATTTATTACCAGCAAAATCTCGTGAAAAATATGAGAATCAATATAGTCATTTCGAAAACTGGTGCTCCAGCAAGGGGACAAAAAGTATTAAAGAAGAAGTGTTCTTGGCCTATTTTGCGGATTTGCAAAAACATATAAACCTAATACTTTATGGAGTAAGTACTCTATGTTAAAATGTGTCCTCAAAGTGAAAAGGAACCTTGATTTAAGTTCATATTTCAAGCTAACATCACTACTTAAACACCAAAACGTGGGATACCCGCCAAAAAAATCAAAAACTTTCAGCAAAGAAGAAGTTTCAAGATTCATGAAAGAAGCACCTGATAATATTTACCTTCTAATAAAAGTTTCTACAATTTTTGGATTAGCCGGTGCTTGTAGGTGAGATGAACTTACAAAAATAATGATTGATGACATACAGGATAATGAAAATTTGATAGTGGTAAAAATTCCTGACAGTAAAAATAACACTTCCATAATCTTTGTGGTGTCCAGATCAATAATGTAGATGAAAGGACTCTTTTGCATAAACAAACGTAAAAGTTCAAAAAATACCTAAAACGAAGAGTACACTGGACATAGTTTTCGTCGATCCTCTGCGACTATGTTAGCGGATTCTGGAGAAGGAATTACCAATGTCAAGCGACTTGGGGGCTGGAAATCAACGGCTGTAGCTGAGAGCTTCATTGATGAATCCACAAATCAGAAAAAGGATATGTCAAATAAAATATTGACCATGAACAACTCCCCTCCTGAGCTAAGCCAACCTTCATCAAGCCGTACAATAAGCGCTTCCATAAGCCACCCGCTAAATGAAATTACAGGTTCTGCAATTAATTTACAATATGCTAATAACTGTTCTTTTGTTGTAAATGTTATCAACAAATAATTCCCATTTATAAATATGTTGTAGTAGTTCTTTCAGATTAAACATAATTTAAAAAATAATCATTGCTTTAATATTGGTATTATCTGACGCTCGTAAGAAAAATTTTGTTCCTAACGCTTCCTTTCCTTGACTGCTTGCCCGAACTCCGCTTCGCGTCGTTCGGGCAACGGCAGTCGCGTGCGGAAACGTATCACTTTGCGCACTTGTTAGGAAAATAACTATTTTACTTAAATGATCTCAAGATTAATTTCAATGTCAATGCTTTTACAGCATAAGTCTGATTATGTCATACATGATAAGATGTTTAAAAAAATTATATTTAAAAAAAACAATTACGATAATTTTAAATTGGATTGTAAATTTCTTTTTAAATAGTTTTGATCTTTCTAAATTCTAAAAAATTGATTTGTCATCGAAATGTTAAGTTTTTTAATAACATTTCGTCGATTTTTCAGCTGGTGTGAAAGCCCAGCAAATATTTTTTATTATAGATCTTTTTTCATGTGTTAGATACGTAATTTCTGTACACCCTGTATAATAATCGTCTTTAATTTTTATTGTAATAGCGTTAAACACAATAATAGATTAAAAAAATCCTAAAAACGAAATGAAAAGTGTTACGGTTTTTTATACGGTTACTGTCTGGGCTGCTCAGAATTAAATCATACAAACCAATGAGGCATAACAAATCAGGATTTATATGCAGTCACTGAGGCATGAATCTGACATTAGATATGACTTGTTAGAGATAAATTATATGGGTTTTGATATTGATTACGTTAAATGCGTTTATTACGTGACAAATTGTGGCGTATATAAAATATATGAAACTTTATTAGAAATGAACATATAAAAATTGATGATTGATTATTAGCAGTTAATTACTTTTAAAATTATATGGCTTATATTATTAGCTTAACCTACAAAGTGCACTTTTATCTGATAACTCAATTTAAAAATGTACACTTTTTACGATCAGTGCTAAATTAATAACCCAAACAATAAAAGTGTAAAATGTTTTTTCTTTAAGCGTGCCGAAAACTATACTTTTCCGCACAAATATGCGTGCGGAAAAGTAAAATCTTTCAGTTTTGGAACATAATTAGTATCTAATTATAAAATAATGCATAATTTTGCTTATAATACTTATATATTTGAAGAAACTGAATTTTCCTGTAATTTTGCAGTCTTTTTATGACATTTATTAAATAAAATAAAATTATCCTAATTTACCAAATGTAAGTACATATTTTTTAACTCCATAAAAATTATAAATCCATAGCAACCAACTAATTGTTTATGCACCTATCAAAAATTTATTTTCTGTCACGCATTTTTAACCAAATTGGAGAAACATTTTCAATGGATTCTGACGACAATTTACCTGCATCGATTATCGAAGCTGCAGAAATAGCAAGTATAGACCTCCTGCCCATGAAATCTCGTCACAGGTGCGAAAAAGAATTTGTTATGTTTGAGAGCTGGTGTCAAAGTAAGGTGTGAAATCTTTTACAGAATAGATTTTTCTGGCCTATTTCTACTATTTATCAAAAGCATGTAAACCCAATTCATTATGGTCTAGATACTCTATGCTAAAATGTATCATTAGGTTATAAAAGAACATAGATTTAAGCAAGTTTTTCAAAGTGACGGCCTATTTTAAAAAACAAAGCGTTGGTCTTAGACTCAAAAAGGCTAAAGTTTTTTTAAAGAAGAAATATCGAAATTCATGGAGAAAGCGCCAAATGATACTTATTTACATATAAAATTGGCTACGATTTTTGGCTTAGCGGAAGCTTTTCGTAGAGAGGAGTTAACAAAAATATGTCTGGACTATATTAAAGACCAAGGAAATTTAGTATTGATACACATCCTAGGCTTAAAAAATCACAGCTCCAGAAGCATTGTCATTTCTGGAAATACGTAAAAAAGGAAAATTTTTGAATCTATATAGAAAGTATGCCAATATAAGAGAGCCAACAACACCACATAGGAAATTTTTTGTGAACTATAAACACGGAGTGTGTTCAGTACAATGTATCAGCATTAATACCTTTGGAAAAATGCCATCGGAAATAGCGACCTATCTCAAACTTCCTAATCCGGAATTGTATACTTGGCATAGCTTTCGCCGGTCCTCTGCAACATTTCTCGCAAACTCCGGAGAACAAATATCCAACATTAAACATTTTGGAGGCTGAAAGTCTACATCAGTCTGAAGGATACCTCGAGAATTCACCAAATTTTAGAAAGGATATTTCAAACAAAATACTCAATTTTACCGAAACACCTTCCACTATCCAGAAACAACAACGTACATTCCAATGTACTGAACCTCTCGGTTAAGAAACTACTTCCATAGTTGCAAAAGATTGGCTCATCAAGAACCCAACGCCGCTGCCGTCAACGTTTTCTACAGAAAAGCAACTCGCGTCAGCAATAAATTTGCAAAACGCGACCAATTGCACGATTACTAAAAATGGTAAAAATAATAATTAGTGCATAAATTTCTTCGATAATAAATAATATTTTAATCATAAATCTTTAAGATTCTGTTGGTTTTTCCTCTCGCTTGGAGAAAAATTGTTGTTCCTAACACTTGCGGAAAGTAACTTTTCCGCTCTTAACGGCTGACGTTAGACGAACTCCGCTGCGCGATCTTCGTCTAACGTCAGCCGCGTGCGAAAAGTATCACTTTCCGCACTTGTTAGGAAAATACCTATTTTTTGACAAAAAATAGTTTCACAGCCAATCGTACTTGTGTAAAGCTCGTTAAAATATTGCTGGCTCCTTTTTATTTTTATTCAAATTTTTTATCCCCAGCGATGATACAAACCACAATATAAAATATAAATTACTTTAACTACCAGTTTAAAAATCCAGTCTTCAGATTTCTTTTCAATTCTAGTCCTTAATCTCGAAGCAAAACATTAGTACAAATAACTATCTTGAAGGCCCAATACTTTATTAACAATGACAAGTGACAGTAAATCTTTCTGATCGTTGGCCAATGTCGTCAATC
This sequence comes from Listronotus oregonensis, assembly GCA_019359885.1. Classification (NCBI taxonomy): domain Eukaryota; kingdom Metazoa; phylum Arthropoda; class Insecta; order Coleoptera; family Curculionidae; genus Listronotus; species Listronotus oregonensis. The sequence goes on from JAHBCN010012849.1 coordinate 22,247, forward strand.
ATAATTTTTGTACAAATTCTTTATGATCCCCAACTATCAAGATATTATTTTAACTTTCAAAGAAAAAGCCAAATTCCCCGAAAAGTTGATTCACTTTTTAATTTGCCATTCCTATAGTTGCGTTTGTTGATGGTTACAACGACAAACAATGTTTAAATCACTAAAATCTTGGACTTTCATTGTTTTATTTGTTAATTGATACACAACGTTTCGATTGCTGATGTATCTCCAAGCGTTTTAAAGTGATAGCTAAAAACTATTCCTAAAAGCTACGACTTATCTACTATTCATTGTTCACCGATGCTTGACCGAATACATTTTGGTTGTTAACAAGTATTACAGCTTCTTTAAATGTTCTTGGCTTTTAATAAGTTTCTTTAAAAATAATTTTTGCTTTGGACCATTGTATGCGGTGTTGTTTTGACGAAACGTGTTAGGCAATTCCTGACGTCGATGTTTCACCTCGTTCCATATCTTTTTTCGTGTTCTAAAGTCTAGATTTAAGGGGTCTTTCTGTTTCTCCGATTTGTACCTTACCACTTTCACAGGGAATTTGCTAGATACAGTCATTATTTGAAACATCATTGTCCGGTCTCATCTTAGTAAGAATACTTCTTAGTGTGGTTTAAATGTCGTTTTAATATTATACTCATTCGCGATTCTGTAGATCCTTTCCGAAGTTTCTTTAATATATGGAATTGTCATGAATATTTGGTCATTTGATTTTATATTTTGATATTTTTCGATTGTTTGCTTTACCAGTCCCTTATTTCCTTTGACTACGTCGAGCAAAGGTAGGGCCGAATTTTGCTTCTTCTTCCTTGTGAATTTAATACAAGGTCGGAGGCAACTTAAATGTTTTAAGAAACCTCTAAGTTCTTTGTCATTACCTGTCCATACAAAAAAGTATCGTCAACATATCTTAGCCAAACTTTGGGTTTGACCAGTGCAGTTTTAATTGCGTGTTTCTCAAACCATTTCATATAAATATCTCTACCACTGGGGAGAACAATGAACCTATGAGAAGTTTATTTTCCTGCGCGTAGTACTCATCTTTCACCTGAAAGTAGGAACTACGGAGGCAGAGCTCCAACAACTCCATTACTCCATCCAGCGGCAGGGTGGTGCTTTCTACTAGTGTTTGATCTTCTTTAAGCTTGGCTTGGATAATGTTTAAAAAAATCTCTGCTCTGCTGAAAGAATTTTGATAGTTTTATTATTTTAAAAGTTTCTAAGAGCTATTAATTTATTTTAAGTGATATTGGGGGGTTACTTTATTTGGTTTTCAACACCGTTCTAACTTTCCATCGAACTTCTTCCGCATCTGGTCCCTGTTGTCGTATTGTTTCTACATTACTAATCATGTCTAAAGTCGGTGTATGTTTTGGGGCTATGGCAAAGTTTAACCCTCCCCCTAAAAGATGTTCTTCTGTTTCCGAAAGAGTTCGGGAGGACATGTTAATCATAGTCTTTTTGTTGACAGTCTGAGTGGTTGGTTTCTTACCGTAAAGTTTGTTTAATTTGTCGTGGTGCTTTGGTTAGTTTTGTTTAGTTGTGGTTAGTTCTGATTAGTCTTTGGCCTTCTCGCATGTTCTTTGGATCTTTTGAAAATGGGGTTATAGTCGTCTTTCCGTACATGTTCCTTGATTTCTCTATATATTTTGTTAACTTCTTGTAGCAGCTGTGATCTTTTGACCCTTGATTGATTGATTGATTGATAAACTAAATACACAACTTGAGGTTTTGTCCGCCTCGACACTGCTGCCTACAGGGCTTGTTGTATCTCTTGTGTATTTGTTTCAGTTGAAAAGATTTGACATCTTAGACAGGTGTAGTAACCCTTTTACTGTTCTTTTCTGGTCTCCAGCCTCCTGGTGGTTAGTGTCCACCATGAGGTTTTGATTTGTTCTCCAGTATATAAGTGCAGGGCACTCATATATGATGTGAGAGGCTGTCTCTTCCTCTTCGTCACATAGTCTGCAAATGGGTTCTTCTCTATAGATGCCCATAGTGTGCATATGTTTTCTTAGGGTGCAGTGTCCGGTTATTAATCCTGTCACTACTCTAATCTGATTCCTATTTAGTTTTAGTAGTTCACTTGTCAATGCTTTCGATGGTGATGGTTGACCCTTGGGTGGTAGTTTATTTGAGATCGGAGCGGAGATTTGCTAGCTTCTTTGAGAATACGCTTAGCTTTTTCCCCTGGTATTGGCGACTTTAGGCGAAATCCAACTGGTATGATGTTATTATCTCTGGCTTTTTGTAGCAATTTAATATGAACATCTTTTTTTGTGAGCTCAAACCAGGCATTCTCCTAGTTCGTTGATAATAGACATGAAGAACACAAAAAACCTACGAAACGAGGTAAAACGTCGAAGTCAGTGATTGCTGAACACGCTAAATATTCATAAAAAACCAAGTGGAAGAAAAGAAGGAAGCTGTAATAATTGTAATTAACCAAAATGTATTTAGCAAGCCCGGTATCGATATTCCGAATATTTATCAGCTGTTGCTGAACCGAGAAAAATCGGTCAAGCTACGGTAAACAACGGATAGTATATAAGTCGTAGCTTTTAAGAATAGTTTTCAGTTATCACTTGAAAACGGTTGGATATACGTAAATAACCGAAACGTTGTGTATCAAATAACAAAGAAAGACAATAAAACTTTAAGATTTTAGTGTTATTGAAACCCTAACATTGTCTAACACTTTCAAGTAAACGTTTTATACGTTCTGACTGGATATGGTCTGGATTTTTAGGATTAAAAAATGCCAGTCTTAATGTTGAATTTCGAATCAAGACTAGAGGAAACTTGTTTTTTTTTCTTTTTCTTTCCTGGGAGCCGTCTAGATTTACTACCGGAGGCAGCGCAGCCTCTTGGGCTTTATTTATCTAATCTTTCATTATCTTTTATTCCAATCCTCTCATTAGTGTTGTTCCTTCTACAAGTCTGTATAACTTCGAGACTGGTTGGTTGATATATTCCTGTGGGCTTATTTTCGGTTGCCCAAATAATGTCTTTTGTGATTTAACGCTTCACATATGCACAGGATATGGTAGGCTGTCTCTTCCCCCTCGTCGCAAATTCTGCAACTTAGGTCCCCATTATCTTGTGCAGATGTCCTCTCAGGTTATAGGATACTTAAAAACATTGTTATCATAGGGCAAATATATTTATTCTATCTTACTTTTTTCACGAAAACATGAATAATTCATTTAATCGAATTCACCTGTGAATTTCATTTACAATATATTTCTGCCACCTCGCAAAAAATACATCAATACCAAAAGTTAATTGAAATAGAAGAAACGGTAAAGTAATCGGCAGTGTTGCTACTACAATTCCACACTTTAACTGCCATTATGGTATTCCGGTCCGATATAATTGAACAACATTTTGCAGATGCCCCATAGTTTACCTCGCACTTAGCTGAAATATACGGTTTTCTCCGCGATACCGTTTCTTTCTTTCTTTATAGGCGGCAATCAATGTTTATGGGTTCGGGGAAGAAAATGCGAGCGGTCTTAAATGTCAGTTCGTAGTTGTCAAGAACACTATACAGGTATGCATCTATTTAACTTGTACGCAAATAGGTA
>JAHBCN010012850.1:0-25721 GCA_019359885.1 Listronotus oregonensis
CGTTCGCACCAAAGCAAAAAACATTGAAGATCACAGTTAATCTATTAGTTTCTGTGAGCAATTTAATATTGATCAGAAGAAATTATTGTTAGGGGGTACTGCTTTTTTTTTGAGTTTAAAAAAAAAAACACAAGGAAAACAAAAAAAAAAAACGTTTTTTGGCAAGCAACTATTTTCAAAAAGACACATATTTTTTTTTTTTTTTTTTTGTAATAGGGCCCCCGAGAAATTCCACAAAAGCGGCCAAATTCACCGTTTATCAGTTGCAGCCACTATCAGTAGAAAATTTTTTTTTTTGAATACCAATTACTAAACTACGTTTATAAAAAACCCGATACTTGTAAATATTTCCTTCCGTAAAAGATATGCAGCAAAGTTACAAAAAATCACGAAAATTTCTAGGGGAAATTTTACCCCCCCCCTTCACCCGAACGAGCATGAACAAGTATTTTCTTTGATGTCCCCCCTTTTCCCCCCCCCCCCTTTTTTTTTAAGCGACAAACTTTTTTTTCCCCCTTTTTACCCCCCCACCGGACGATTACGGATGCAGAATGCTCCCCCCTCTTGTTCGCTCTTCCCCCTTTTTTGGGAATACGCGCCTTTACGCAATTTGTCAAAAAAAGAAACTCGACCTTGAGGCTTCATCACCCAAAAAGCAGCCCTGCTTTGGGCACAGACCACTTTTAAAATCGTAATAAACCCATAAAAAAAATTTTTTTTGGTGTAAGATATATTTTAACGCAAAAAAAATAAAAAAAAAATTAATAATAACGGGGTATCGCCCCAATTTTTAAAAATTTTTAAAAAAAAAATGTGGATTTTTTTTTCCCCCCCTGGTTTGTATAAATGCCTTGGTATATTATTTTAAAAAAAATTTTTTTTGGTGTAACTCTAAAAGATGGAAAAATTTTTAAAAATAACCGATGGTTAGCTGAAAACTAAAGTTTAATTTACGAATCGGGGTGATTTAATCTGATACCTGTAAATAAACTACCAGCAAAAAAAAACCCCCTTTTTTTTTTTAATTTGGGGATAGGTAATATTACTAATTTATCGATAATATATTTTTTGATAAATAAATTATTTATTTTTTTAAAACAGACCCCCCAAAAAAAAAGAAAAAAACCAATTTGTAGTTTATTATTAAATTTTTTTTAAAAAATATTTCTACTCCTCACGTATGCTTGCTTTTTTTGTACGTTCCTGTAGCAACAACGCAAATTTTGTCAAGTCCCAATTGATCTTGTCTCATGATCATCCTACATGGAACACATTTGTGATATTTTATTTTTGTAATTTTTTTTTTAAAAAAATTTTTTTAAAAATTTTTAAAATAATAATAAAGCAAAAAACATAGTTAAATGAGTTTAATGGTTAACCCAATTAACCATAAGAAAATAAGTTAATTATTATTATTAAAATGGATAGAAATATATTTCTAAAGATAATACCAGTGTATATTAAATTTTACAAGTAACTGTTTCTAAATTATAGGAAAATTTTTTAAATTTCCCTAATAACATAACAAATAACAAAATTTAATAAAATATATAATACAAGGCAAAATTTGGGGCCCCTTTTTTAAAAAAAAACCCCCAATTAAAACCCCCCCCTTGTTTAAAAAAAGGATTGCCAAGTTTTTTGCAACGTTAAAGAGGACGCGGTGTTTAAATATAAACCACACGTTAACAATTTTTTTGAACCCCCAAATTAATTATTTTTAATATTAAAAAAATTTTTTAAAATTTAATTTTTTAAAAATTTTAAAACTTCTTTGCCTATATTCATATTTCCCCATCCTAAATTATATCGATTTTCATCCAAGAGCCCCCCTTTTTTGATTCCCAAAAAAACAAAATTTAAATTTATTCATATTAAAAGGGGGCCCCTTTTTAAAAACAAGCTATACCGCCCCGACTTTCATTTTTGGGGAAAATTTTTTGAGAAACCCAAACAGTGTTTTTAATTTAAAAAATGAGAAATTATTTTAAAAAAAACATCATTTTAATTTTTTTTTAAAGCCCCCTAATGTTATTAAAATTTTTTTTTTTCTTTATCAAAATTACACGCTATTACTCTCAGGCATTATATCTATGCATCTTTTTTTTCTAAAATATAAACTATTTAAAATTAGTAACAACAATAAAATTCGGGGATTTTAAAAATGTCAAAAATAAAACAGGCTAAAACAATACCACTATATAAAATTATGCAAAAAAACCCATAATAACAGGAACAAAAAAAAAAAATTTTAAAAAAAAAAAAAAAAATCAGTACCAATTTTTTAAAAAAATAAATTTTTTTTAAAATGATAAAAAAAAAAAATCAAATCAAACGGGGCCCCAAAAAACCCCTCAAAAAAAATTTGGGCCCCCCAAAGTTCTGTCTACAATTTTTTTTCCACTTTTTCCTGACTTGGCAAGTTTTTTTTTTTATCTGTCTGTATAAATGGAAAAAAAAAAAAAAAGTTAATAATACAGACAGATTGGTAAAAAAAAGCCAAGTTAAAAAAAAAAAAAAAATTTTTTTTTAAGAACGGCCCTTATTTTATAAATTGTTTTTTTTTGGGAAAACACTGTGCAGGACGAGGCTCAAACCCTACTATAAATATTATTGTTTTTTTATTATTGTTGTATATTATGTACACATATAAATTTATTTTAACATCCTTCAGCCAATGTTTTTGGGGGCCCCAAACTTTAAAACCCTTTTTTAAAAAAACATTTAGGGTAAAAATATGTTTTAAACACATGTAGGGGTTGAAAATTGGAGTAAGTTTTTTTTTCCCTTTAAAAATTTTTTGGTTAGTATAAGTACCCTCATTTGTATCCTTTTCTTACATGGATCAAATCTACCAGAGTTCTGCAGCTTTTGTTTTTCAAAAAAAAACTATTGTAAAATATGATGTTAGATTGTTTTATAAGATTATAAGTGTCTCAGGCAGTAAGGAGATGAAAACCAAAAGGGGGGAAGCTGCAGATGAAACGGATCCCAAAAAACGCAGGCATTTATCCAGTAATGCTTTAGAAAGGACCAGAGCTTTTACTACATAGACAGTGTCTACTTTTAAGAGACAGCCAGCTCTGGGCTATGTACCCAAAAAATTTTAGAGTAACATTCATCCCCAAACCTGGAAAAATCGGGGCAGGATGGGACAAAATCTTTAAGACCAATGGTCTGATGTCGTTCGTGCTAAAAACCCCAGAGAAGTTGCTGGATATGCACATCCCGGGGGAAAACACTTACGAACAGACCTCTACACAAAAAAATATATGCATACAAAGCAGTTAAGTAAGAAAAGGCCGAATATGCTTTTAAATACAAGGAGGTACTAATTTTGTGCCTTCCTGGATACAAAGGGGGTTTGACAACACTTCCCCAACATCTATCTTAAACCCCGCCGAGGCGTAGGGGGGGGACACAACAATAAACTGCATGCTTAAAAGCAGATAGTATATACTTCAATTCTTGAAGAAACTCTTGTAACTCGGGTTGAGCAAAGGGGTGTCCGCAAGGGGGAGTTTTGTCCTCACTGCTATGAAACCGTGTCATTAGCGACCTACTTAATGTCCCCCTTTATCTGGGAAAAGGGGGGCCCAAAAATTAAGATACGCAGACGATCTTTATTATGACCCAAGAAAAAAATTTTTAAAAAAACTGCAACATAAAAAAAAAACAGGCCCTAAATACAGTAATCAGAGGGATTTAAAAAAAACGCCTCATGGAAAGGCATGGGGCCTTTAAAACCCCAAAAAAGGTTTATTGGGTATAAAACCATGGTGGTAAGGCCTACGAATGACAAAAGAACTAAAAGTCCTGGGAGATCGCAACAGGGTAACTCCCTGTGGGTCCAAAAATTGGGGAACAGGGGGAAAAAAAAGCGGTTAAGCTAGCGGACAGGAAAATCATCCACACCTTTTTGGACCAGAACCTCCCTTGGAGTGACTAAAACCACAGAAAAAGGAAAACCAGGGAATGGCCCCGAATCAAACACAAGGAATACTGGGAAAACTTCAAAGAGTAAGACATGGAAAAAGTTTTTAAGCGGCCCATCCAAAAAAAAGGGGAACCACTAAAGTAGAAAAAGAATTATAAAGTAGGGTTGCTAACAGGGCACGATCACTTAAAGGACACCTACAAAAGGGTCAAAAAAGGGGGGGAAAAAACAGCCAAAATCTGTGCGAATGGGGGTGTTGAATCAAAAAAGACAGGCGGCTTTTTTGGGGGGGTTTGACAGACTTGTAAAGGGGGAAAAATGATAAAAGATAAGGGGGGAAAATTTGGCAAAAAGCCCAAGGGCTGCGTTTCCTCCGGTAGTGAATCAAGACAGCTGGGGGGAAGAAGAAAAAAGAAGAAAAAGGCAACCCATCCCCCAATTAAAGCAATTTTGGGTGGGAAGCCCATTGTCTTTATTTTTAACTATTTTCACACAGTTCATTTCTGTCCATTATTAAATGTAAACAAACATTACATAACGGACAAAAAAAGAACTCCCTTTTGGGAAGGTTAAAAAAAAAAGACAATTACAGTGTTTACCAAAAAATTTCCCCATTCGCTGCAGATATCGTCTTGCATAATATCGCGTTTGAACCATGATCCAAGCATAATGAAACAGAATTTTGTCTTGTTAAAATATTATTAAATTTTAAAAATTTTATACCCCAAACTTTTAATAATTTTTTTGCCCTTTGATAACGTCAATTATCTGCAGTTAGGAAAAACCAAATGCAATGAGATGGAGAAAGTTCAATATCCCAAAATCGACGATTGACAGTACGCTTTAACTTTCCCAAATTCTGTAACTCACTGATTTGATATCATACCTGAAAAAAAAGACGCAACCCTTTTTAGGTTTTGGAAAAAAATTTTTGGGCTTTTTTTGAACTCGTTTAAAAAGGTTTGCCCCCTTTGGGGTCTTCCCTTTTTTTATTAACGTCTATAGAGACCTCATGTAGATTTTTGTGCAGTATTTAAAAAAATTCAAAAGGCAAACCAGTTTTGTAACTCATTATGCCCTTTTAAAAAATGTCAATTTGGTAAGAAAAGCTTGTAAAAATTTAAAAAAAGAAAATTTAAAAAAAAACGCAAAAAAAAACTGATAAATGTTTTTTTTATATTAATACTTCATTGAATTATATTTTAAAAAAAAGATGGGCTCGTAATCAACCGGATCATTAATTGGCAGCAATGAGGATAAAGGAAAAATTGAAAAAAAGGGAAAACCCTTTTTGGTGGGCCCCCAATTAACAGGATATGGTCGGTTTTTTGATGTGCTTGTTAATATTCAAATTACATCGCCCGTAGCAGAACATGATTTTAAAATCTGGTCAAAAAGTATAATAAACAATTAAATAAAAAAAAATATTTAAATAACTATGACAACGTTTGCAGTAAGTTTTGAATTTTTAAAATGGTAATAAGATAAAACCCAAGTGTATTTGATGTAAAAAAAAACCTTTTTAAAACGAGCCATCCTATAAAACTCTCAACAACTTTCGTATATTAAAACCCCTTTTTAACTTTCAGTTTAGAAATGTAGGGAAAAGAAAAACTTTTAAAATTTTTAATAAAATTACGGGGGCCCACAAAAATTTTCAAATGAACTAATTTTTTACAAAGGGCCTTTTCATCATTCCTTTCCCCCAGAAAACAAAAATTTTGATTAAAAATCAATAAATAAACGTTTAAATTTTGGGTTTTTAATAATTTTGGTTTTAGGTATTCAATTGATTTCTTCAAAAATTTTAAAATTTTTTTCCTAAAAAAAAAACAGTGGTTTTGTTGCCTTTGAGTGGGTTTCACTTTTACCAATTCACAAAACCAAAATAGTTTTGGAAAATTGGGTTTTTTTTTTAAACCACACAACTGACAAAAAAAAGTAAATATGAGAAAAAAAAAAACAAATAATTCTTAAATATAATTTTTTTGATGAATATCATTAAAAATTTTTTTCGGGGCCCATTAGGTAAAAAAAAAAAAAAAAAAATAAAAAAAACTTTTTTAAAACCCCAAAAACCCCTTTTTTCCCCAAAACACGTTTCTGTAGAATTTGGGGGGACAATTTTTAAAAAGACCAACAGTAATCAAACATTTTTGGGCCTATCATATCCCCCCTGATATTTCCCCTTTCATTATTTTAAATTTTGGGGAAAGCCCCCCCTTTCCTCATTAAATTTCCGTTCTTGAGAAATCTCCCCAATATTGGAGAAAGTGAATTTTTAATTCTTTTGTTTAAAATTTGTGGACAATTTTTTATAATTAAATGCCTTTTACCTAAAAAATTTTTACCTAAAAAAACCCCAATTTTCCCGTTTACTATTAACTTCTTTGTAATTTTTTTTTTGCAGAACCAATTTATTTTTTATTTTTTTTTTTTCGGGGTAATCGGTTTGGGGTAAAATCGATTTAAGTAAAAAATTGGATTCTTGTATTTTTACGTTTAAGAAGTAAATGAGATATTAGTTCAGTAACAAATTTTTTTTTTTCACTAAAAAGTGATAATAAATTTTTTGGCTGAAAAGTGACTTTGCCCCAATAATTTTTTTTTTTTCAGTCAAAAGCTAATGTTTAGCTTGTTTTAAGAACTTATGATCTTTAAAAATTGCTAAGTTCTTTTTAAAAACAAATAAATGTGGGGCAAACGATTCACCCTTTATTTCCCCATCCACTAGAAATTGTATCGAATGCTGTATATTTGGCAACATTAAAATTTCTGGGGGCATGCCAAAATTTTTTAAAACATAGAAAATAAATTAAAAAATAATTCGTTTTTGGAAAACCTATTTAAAATTTAATTATTTAAAAAAAAAACCCAAAATTTTAACAAAAAAACCAATTCAGCACTTTCATTAATATTTCCCCAAAATGTGGACTCAAAAAAATAAAAATTTAAAAAATTTTTAGGGCAACAAGTTTTTTTTTTAACGTTTTATTGTTTTATGATTCTTTTTTGATTGGAGCTTAGTGCCGTCATAAATTTGCCACTTAAATAAAAAAATTTATTTTGTCGGTTTTTAAAATTTACTAACTTTTTTTTTTTTTAAAAAAGCCCTTTTTTTTTTTAAAATTTTTTATTTAGGGTTTTTAAAAAGTTACAAAAACAAATTAGTTCTAATTAATGCATGATTTTTAATTATCAACTTTTTTGTATGGCCCCAAAAAATATACACGAAACAATACCTGAAACTTTTTAAGGGTTTCTTTAGCAAAAACAATATTTTTTAAAAATTAAATTTAAAATATTTTAATTATTCATAAATTTTTAAAAATCAAAGGAGGGAATATCTTATTAATATTGTTTAAAATTCTTATAACTATTAACAAGAAATTGGAAAACCCCTTGCGCACTGAATGTTTTTTCCCTTTAATATTTTATGGTTTAAAAGAACACCGATACCAAAAGGAAAAATTTACTGAACAGACGGACGGAAAATTTGTTCGTCATTGAGCCTGTTTTAATATAATAAATAAAAGCATATTTATTTAAAATTATAAATATTCAAAAAAAAATTTTTATTTTAAACTATGCCCGGGGGAAGTAGACGTTACACAATCCATTGAAAAAGGGAAATACCGTTTATAGAGGTAATATAATGTCTAGATTTTCCCCCTAGATTATTTTCCTTAATTTTTAAAAATTTCAAGTACATTAAACAGTAAACGAAATTTTTAAAAAGGCCCCATAAATCCCCAAAAAATTAATAAAAAAAAGAAACATCAAACAGGCACAATCGTGGGATATTTTTCGAATAAAGGAAAAGGTTGAATGAGCAGACAAAAATAATCACAGTTTAAAGGTTTCCACCCCAAACATATTTATAGTTAAGTAGTTAAAAATTTTTTTTTTAAATTAAAAATATCATATTATTTTTTTAAAAGGTTGGTTCCAACAAAAAAATATTCTAAAAATAAAGAAAAAAATTTTATTTTTTAATTTGGGGTGGTTTAAAAAAAAAGTCAAAATTATGAAAAAAATAATGTCATATTCGCTAAGATTTTCTAAAAATGTAAGTTTAATTTTTAAATTTTAAATTTTAGACGATTCAAGGATTGGTATGTGTCGCTACGAAAAATTAACAAAGATTAGTACTGATGACACATCAACCATTAACATCATAACTTAAATTGTCTTTATTTTTTAGTACATAACGTTTCGGTTAGTATATAGGTTTTTTAGTGATAAAAAAATGTGCTTTTAAAGTTGAGATAGGTTCACGATTCTTTCATTGTATGAACAGGTAATGACAAAGAACGTAAAGCTTTCTTAGAACATTTGAATTGCCTCCAACTTAGTATTGAGTTCACAACGGAAAGGGAGCAAAATTTAGCTCCAACTTTTCTCGAAGTTTTATATAAACAATAACGACTTAATACTAATTGCCGACATACAGAAAACACCACATTTTCATCGTCCCAAAAAAATCGATACAGCATAATATTTATAATTTCTAAAACTATTATAAAATTTTTCCCTTTTTTAACTGAAAAAAAACTTATTATTGATTTGTGAAAAGAAAATTTACTTGTCAAAAATGCCAGTTTTAAACCCCTTAAGCAAAAAATAATATAAGCCTTTTAGTTGCCTAAAAATTTCTACCATCAACAAAAACCGCCAAGCTTGTTTACTAGCGGTAAAACTTTCATTTATTAATTTTTGCAGAACCAATTTTTTTGATATTCTTCCTTAAATTTTAGAGTTTTTTAAGGGATGGGTTCAAAAAAAAATTGCAGATAAGTTAAAATAAATAAAAGTTGTTATGCTGGCTAAGAACAAAATAGGTGGGTATGGTATGGCAGAAAGGGTATGGAAAAATTACGAAAATAGGTTCTGGACGACCCAAAGTTTAAAAAAACGCTCAAGACAAAAAAATTAATTTTTTTTTAAAGAAATTTTTTTTTAAAAACACAACTGTAGCAAAGAAGAGACTAATTTCCCTAGTTTGCCCAATAGGGGAAAGAGAATTGAATGGTATAAATATCGATGTGGGTAATAAGATTTCTTGACAAAAAAAACCCAAAATGAATATGCCTGGAATATAAAAATGATTTAGGGGAAATGTTATATTTTTAGACAAAAAACCTTTCAGTCGTGTAACAAGGGAAAAAAGAATTTTGGGGGTACAACGAAAATAAAATATAAAACCAATGAAAGTGGACGGTTTTTAAAATGTAGGGCTGGATCAGTGCTAGAGGACCACGGGTTTGTCCAATTTTACAAGGCAGAGTTAATGCAAAAATTTTTGCAAATTTTTTAAAAAAATCGTGATACCATTCGTTAGGTGTTAAATGATAATGATTTTATTTTTTATGATAATGCACCAATACATAAAGCTCAATGGGTTTAAAATTATCTTAAAGAACATCAACTCTTTGTTTTCCTTGGCCTTTAAAAGGGGCCCGCCCCCAACCTAACAAGAACTTTGGGGGGGAAATGACGAAATTTAGTATAAAGATGCCCCCCTCGAAATCAAAAAACTACGAGAAAGAAAAAGATGCATGGGATACAACAAGGGGTAACAGAAGAGAAAAAGTAATTTAATTTTAAGTATGGGAAGATAACAAGATGTAATTGATAAGCGCGGTGATATAAGCAAATTTAAAAAAAAACTGTTAATTCCTATTTTTCATTTTTTTACTTTTCTATATTTTTTTGGTGTTAAACCTTTTACTTTGCATGGGAACAATGATAACCTATTCTCAAAAATTTTTAAAACCCTTTGGAGCTACTCTACATCAAATATGCTGTACCCCATTTTTTGGGGAAAGGTACAATACTTATACCAAATTTCTTATCACTCCCCTGGTACGAAACAAGGGTACTTCTATAATCGCCAGTAACCCCATGTAAGGGTAAGGAATCTTTGCAAGAAGAAAGGGGGAACAACGTTCTGTACTATTTGAAAAAAAAACCATGAAAGTCCAAGATGTTAGTGTTGCATTTCAACATTTTGGGTTTGATAAATTTTTAAAAAGTGTATCCCCAAAATGTACAAAATAATTTTTTAAAACATGGTGGTTTTTTTAAAATGCAATATTTGCATGTTTCGGTGCTGACGGAATGGTGGAATAAAAGGGGGTTTAAAATGTAAAACCCCAAGAATACTTGGTACTTAGGCTCAGAATAGGCCTTCGTGGGATGTCAAAAAATTAAGGTAATTCAACATTTATTAACAAAACCAGGTAAACCCCAAAATCACTTAAGCCTTCTGATCAACATTTATGGTCAACGTAAGGTTGTTTAGTTTTTCTCCCCACAACGTCACGACCTCATGTAAATTTTGATTACTTTAGAATAACAATTAAGATATTGGGGGCAGTTCAAAGTGTGAGTCGGGGTGGAATTATGTTACCCTATGTGGATAAAATTTTTCCTATACAGAGTGTACTTCATAGCCCCGGGGTAGAAGATTTTTTAGTAAAGTGCCTCATATTGAGGTCCAATTAGGGTATGTAGTGTAGTGGCTGGGGCCACTATCCCCACATTAAAATTTTACAAGTAGTGGAGTGACAGTAAACACCCAAATTTTAACCCGATATTTTGTCACAAGATCTATATGTGTATATTTTATTTTTACGGGGGCTAATTCCTTTTAAAAAGTTTTATATATATATATATATATATATATATAAAATATATATATAAATATATTATATATATATATATATATATATATATATATATTTTTTTTATATATATATATAAATATTTTCTTTAAATTGTCAAACAACTTGCATAAAAGCTAAAATTTCTGAAAAAAAAATCTATGACAAAGTTAAAAATTTTTTTTATCCCTTTTTTCCCAAAATTTTTTTAGACACGATTTAATGTATGGGGAAAAAAAGATGAAAAAACCCCCGTCATGCACTTTCAAGTCTCGCAATTGGGGTTTATCCGAAATGTGGAAAAAAAATGGATAAAAGCAACGGGGTGCACTGAAGGTGCGGGGATTTAAAATTTTCGCCGTCTCTCAGGCAGGTGGATAAATTTCCCCGGAAATTTTTTGAAATGTTATTTTCATTTTTTTTTTTTTGCTATTATAAAAAAAAAATTTTTTTTCGCCTTCGCGGGGATCTTTTCCTGATTTATTTTAAAAAAAACTTGAAGCAACGTTTTATATTACGGTAACAAGGGGGGGTTTTCTGGTAAAATCCATGTTTTTTTTGAACTGATAAAAATTACTGATTTTTATAAAAAGGTTTTTTTTTTTTAATTTTGGTGTATTTTTTTGTAAAATTTGTTTATTTTTTAAAATGAATACAATTTTTACACTTTAGGGGATGTTTTTCAATAGGGGGAAGAAATTATTATATAATCCAAGTTTTGTTTCAAAAGCGACAAAAAAGGCCTATGAAAATAAAATATCCGTTGGTATATCTTTTTATTTTAAACTTTTTTTTTTATTTTTTTTTTTTAAACCACGAAAAAAAAATTAAAAAATATTTTAAAAAAAGAAAAAATTTTTCCCCTTTTCTTTAACTATATTTTTTATAATAATTTTTAACGTTTTAATGTGGTATATTAGAATAGCAAAAAAGGGGGCATGTTGTTACTACTGCAAGTTTATTGTTTATTGTTGTTTATTAATGGATTTAGAGTTTCGATTATGCCAAAATTTTTTTAAAGGAATGAAATGACACATTTATCCTTTATTTTTTATTTTTATTTCTCTTGACCGAGCTTTTAAATTTGGTTGAAAATAAAAAGAAACACTTGCCCGATTAACTTTTTTTGCCGAACTTGTATGGGATTCTCTGTCAGATTTTTTTATGTGTTTAAAATAAAAAATCCCCAAAAATGACTACTCTTTTTCTTGTTGCCTACATAAGTGTCATTTAGAAAAAGTTTTGGGTAAATTGCAACAATGATTAAACTATATTAAAATATTTAGAGTTAAAATTTTGTCGAGAAGATTATCTTATGGAAGTTTACACCAAACAGTGTGGCCGATGTGATTATTGCTCATGAATATAATTTTTACTTTAAAAAATACGTTTTGAGTCTATATCTATAGCTGAAAAATTTTGACCAACCTTATCATAAAATTTTTAAAAATAAACCGGGGACCTCCAGAACAATTCTGTGTATCATTCACTTATTTAAGTTTGTTTGTTTATTTCTTGGGTGTCATTTATGGATTAGATTTGGATTAATTATTAGGGTTTATTAAACAAATTAAGTTCTTTTAGATGTTTTTTATATTCATGTCCACAAAGCCAAAAAATATTTCTTTTCTTCTAATCTGTATTCTCTGTTGTATCCCAGATGACCATCTTTAAAATATTGTTATTATCTTTGGGAAATGGCCCTTT
The DNA here is from genome assembly GCA_019359885.1 of Listronotus oregonensis. Lineage (NCBI taxonomy): Eukaryota > Metazoa > Arthropoda > Insecta > Coleoptera > Curculionidae > Listronotus > Listronotus oregonensis. The sequence continues at coordinate 12,310 of JAHBCN010012850.1, forward strand.
CACAACTCTTAGCATTTCCAATTCCATTCAAAAAATGTGTATATTATTGATAAACCCACAAACACAAAGAATACTTCTCTTGCCCACAAACAGGTGTGGGGGGTCTGTCGCTCTTTTAAGTTTGAACAGTTTTTCCCCAATATCTGGCCAGTATAATTTTTTTTTGGCTCCCAACCGGCCACTTTTATGCACCTTTTTCCCCCAAAAACCCCGAACATACCACTTTGTTCTCTTCCTCTTCCCCAGAGCACCCCGACTTAGAACCTGTTGCCCGCGGAAGTTTCCCCCTTTTCCCCCAAAACTCTAAAAATTTAAGTCCTTTTAAAAAAACCCCCTTTTTTTAGCGTTACTTATAAAAGTTCTGGTTAGTTTGTTACAACAGTAGCTATTTTAACAAAACGGGAAAAAAAAAGATATATTAGCAAATCTAAAATTTTTTAAAAATAAATAGTTATTTATACAACAAGGAAAAAAAATTTTTTTTTTTACAAGTAAAAAAAAAAAACTTTTGCACCTATTGCATTTTAAAAACGTCTTATCTTATTAAAACAGCAGAACATAGGTGGGTTCAAATAAATTGTCAGTAACATCTACCTATAAATATTTTTATTGTCATTAGTAGGTTTTTTTTTTGCTGAAAAACCAAAAACAAAACCCCAAGGGGGGATTATCATTAAGTTTTTTCGCAATTTCGCAAAAGAAAAACATACTTCTGTTTAAAATGTGTGTCTTTTAACATGTAATACTGTTTTTAAAGATTATTACGTAGGTCACACCGAAAACAAACTAATATACTCAAGGCACCTATAACACGAAGTAGGCTAAAAACAAAATCTATATTGTTTTAAGTCTTGACATAAGCAATTGCAAGTCGATACCTGACATTGTTAATTTTTCGTAATTAATTTTTAATTTGTCTTTTAGCGTTAAAATGTATCTTGCAGTGTACTAAAAGATTTCAAGCTGCTTTTGGTAATAAGGCCCCGAGTTTGAGAAGTGTGTAAAACGGCTAAAGGGGAATTTGGGGATTAACGAGTTTCTTTGGTGACGAATTGGGGGGGAATTTCTGCTGTCAAAAAAAAAACCTACTGTTCGACAAATGAGGGGAAAAAAACAATCGTGTAACATATTAAATTATTCGGGGTATTAGGGGATTGAAATGACTGCAAAAAAAAAGATCTTCCCCAAAAAAATTTGTTTTTCGTTTTTTTTTCCATAATTAAACCCCCGAAGCAAAAAGCACATTGCGACCAATGGTGCAAAAAAATTTTTAAAAAAAAATACGACAATTAGATCTAATGCTTCTAAAATTTATTAGGGGTTGAAAAAAACCTAGATTTATTCCTTTGAGCCAAATTTTAAAAGCCGTGGGTTTTAAAGGGGCTTTAACTAACCCCAATCCATTAAAAAGTTAGACAGTCCTGCAGTGTTCGGAAAAAGGTGAGTTTGTCTTTTTTTTTAAAGGAGACTAATTACAACGGTTTAATTGGAAGATCAACGGACTATTAATGCTCTTTGGTACACTACAGTTTGTTTGCCTTAAGCCCCGAACCCCTTTTTCACCACAAATGCTTCGTTCCAAAGGCCCCCTCCAAAAGATCAATTTTAAGAGCAATCAAAGGGAAAAAATTATTGAAACATCCACTTTACCCCCGATATATTACCATGTGATTCTTTTTGTTTCAAAATTAAAAAAGATAAAATCCGGGGCCGTTTTCTAAATCCTTTGAAGCTGTTTTTTTTTTTTAAAAAACATTTTTGAAAGTGACTCAGGAACAATGGCATTCATATTATAGTGATAGAATATTTTAAAAAACACTAAAGCATTTTTTTACAAATAAGTTGTATTTCTTATATATTTTCGGTGCGACCTACATATAATAACTTTAGTATGTCATTTTAAAGTTTAAAGTTGTAGATGTACTACAAGCAGCTGTCACAGCTAAACATATTTTTTAAAAATGACTTATACCAAAGTACAGTTTGTATATTTAATTTTTTTTTTCTGAAGGAAATTAAAAAAATATTTATTTTATATTGTTAGGGGGGCTTTATAAAATTTAAAAAAAAATTTTAACCCCAATAAAATTGATTAAGGGGTGATAAACTTTATTTTCTTGTACCAAAAAATAAAAACTCAAAAAACAATTTACCTTTTCGTCGTAATTTAGATAAATAGCCGTAAAAATTTCCGTGCTACCTTGAAATGTTTCGCTAAAAAAAGCCAAAGTCAAAAAACCCCCCCTCATTTCCCTTTTTGAAACGAAAGGGGCAATTTTCGCTGATCTTGAGGGGGGCCCGGGCCCCACAGCTCGGGCGGTATGTGGTCCGCTCCGACGAACGGCGGGGGGAAAAGGAGGCCCAAAGCTTTGGGGCCCCTAAGACCCCGGGGGTCTCTGCCCAAAAACCGTAATAAAAAAAAGTCTTGGAAAACCCCACGTAAGACGGGACCGGCTCGTAAAAAGGGGAAGGTCTAGTTTTTTTCCCCCATCCACAAAAAAATTTGGAAGAATAAAGGATAAAGAAAGGTAAAAGTTGGGTCAAAGGACTTTTTATAGTTTTCATCTTTTTATGTAATGCATTCTGCTAAAATATTAATTTTTCAATTGGTTTTTAAAGGGTTTTAAAAAAAAAAAAAATAAGTTAACTGTTAAAAATTATTCGTTTTAAGTTTTATAAACAAAAACCGACCCATCGTATTTCATAAAATTATACAGTGACCGCCAAAAAGTTGGAGACACATAAAAATGAATCTTTTTTATTCTTGGAACTAATAAATAAGTTTTTTTGGCAATCACCTTTGCCTATTCAGTAACCTTAGAATCAATACTGATATTTGGCTTATGGACGCTCTTGGGAAAATAATTATTAAAATTTAAATAAAATATCCAAAAGTGCTGTTAGTGGTCATGATATCTAAAGCAGTTATTTTAAAAAGCTGTTTAAAACTTTATTTAAGTCATCGTGCAAAACTTAAAATAAAAGTTTTGAGAAAATTTAAAAATACTTTTTTTTGGAAATTTCTTTTAATTGGATTACAAACCTCAATACTTTATAAATAGCAAACTAGCGTTTGCTATTTATAAAGTGACTAACCAATTCGTTAATTTATAGTTTTTGTATGTTCTTTCATATTTAAAACAAGGAATTTAAAAAAACTGGGATTTCGCAGGTACTCTAGGTGTAAAAATCTGTTTTTCTAAGAGCTATATTTAGATTTTGCAATTAAAATGTAGTTAGCGGCAGGAAAGTCCATTTTCGTAAAATATAATTAAACAATAACAGTTTTTTAACACTTCTTTTCTTATATTTTATGTGATTTTTAAACACACTTTATAATTTAAATTTATGTTAGTACATAAATACAATTGCAGTTTTTTTTTGCAAAACAAGTAGGCCTTTTTCTAAAAAATTAATGTGGGGTGTATTATTTGACAATGGGACGTCGAATTATTTTACGTCCATTTGTTTTTATGGAAAAAAATTTTTTTTTTTAGAGTCCTGCGGTATCTTAATTTTCAATTTTAAATTTAAAAAAAACATAAAAAAAATTATAAATTAAATTGTTTGTTCACTTTATCGTTGGGAAAAAGTGTTTTTTTTTCATTTTTAACATTATAAATAGCTTTTTCGAAAACCTTTTTAAAAACACCCCTAACCTCACTTTCTAATTTTTTTTTAAAAATTTATTTCATTCTTTCTCCATCCGGCGCCCATGAGCTGATTGTTAATATCGATTTTAAGGATACTGGATAAGCAAAGCACTGCTAAGTCAAGTTTTTTAGAAGGTTGAAGAAAAAATATCCATTTGTGTCCAACCTTTTTTTGGGGTCAAAAAAACGGGGGTTTTTGGATTTTATAATTTTTCTTTTCATTTTGGTATACTAACCAATCTATCTAAAATCACCTAAAATAATTTTTTTCCAAAATATTTAAACATAAACTTGCTTCCTTAGGTTTGGCACAAAAATTGAAACTTTGGAAATCTTTGAAAATAGGTTATTGATCGTTTAGTTAAATTTATTAAGTAATTCTATAAACACTGTTCCTAATTTGTTGTCTAAAAAAATTGTTTAATTAAGAAAAAATTAGTTATTCTTGTGCGGCAATCATGCTGACTTGAATACATTTGATAGAAAATGGGTTGCACCCGGGAAGAATAACTCCTTAGAATGACTGTATCTTAAAACCCCGAAAAATTATAAATTGACTGGAAAAAAAATAATTTATTATAAATTATATATTGTTTTTAAATTTTTGGTTCTAAAATAAGTCATTTTCTTTGAACGATTTTTTCACAATTTCAATTTTCCTTGTTGTTATAAAAATTTTACTTTCCATGGACTGTATAGACTATTTTCTTTTTCAGTTATTAGGTAACATTTTTTTTTATTAGGTCTGTTTGTTATTAAAAAGTAGTGTACCCCTTTTTTCAGTTTTTTTACGTAAGCGCTCTTAGAAAATTTTTTTTGGGCCAGGACCAAAGTGCAAAATAGTGTAAAATATATCTAAATAAAAACAGCCCCCAAATATTGCAAAAAAAAAAGGGTTTTTAAGATAGTGGTAAAATAATTTTAATTTTTACAATGATCTCCTCATAATCTATTTAGAAAATCTTATCCTTGAGCACAAAAAGCAGTTTTTATCCACTAGTAATACAAAACATACAGGGTTATTTGTACAGGGCATCATTTTTTGAAATACGTCTTTGAATATATGCTAATTCCATGTGCAGGGTTTTTATTAATATTTTGTAACCAACTTGCACCGATAACTAAAAAGGATAAAAAAATGTTCTTGTATAAAAGTTTTACAGTTTTTCATCTTATATCTTTTAGGTATAACGAAAAAAACAAATGGACATTAAAAAGTTAAGGAAAATAAATGAGATTCCCCCCTTTTTAAAAAAAAACGTCCTGTTTTATTTTTTTTTTAAAAAAAAAATACTGTTTATTCTCTTTAAATATATATATATATATATATATATATATATATATATATATATATACCTTTTATATATATATATATATATATATATATATATATATATATATATATATATATATATACAATATATATATATATATATATATATATATATATATATATATATATATATATATATATATATATATATATATATATATATATATATATATATATATATATATATATATATATATATATATATATATATATATACAGATTCCCCGGCATTTCGTTAAGTCGTTTTGAAAAAATTTTTTCTAATTTACGATTGATCGCCTTGAAAACAAAATGGAAGCTATTAAGTAACAAAACCCCCTTTTTAATTTTCTTTTGTAACCCCACAAAAATAGATTCAAAGGGTTTAAATCAAAATTTTTGGGGGCCTCAAGAGTGTCATTAAAACCATCTAACTAAAAACCTTTTTGTTGAGATACCGAGTTAAAAAAAAAAAAACAAATCATATCGTTTTTTTCCCCCGGGAACGCAGATTTTTACCGTCAATTAAATTTTTTAAAAAAAATAATAAATATTTTTTTAAACAGTTGAACAAAATGCCACTAAACTAAATTTTTTTTAAAAAAGGATAGGTAGACCTTTTATTCTAATCCCCAAAATTTTTAAGGGGGGTTTTACCAAAAAAAGATTAACTTATTCATTTTTTTTTGATGTTTTTTTTGTTTCTTTCGTTATGTTTAAAAAAAAGCTAAAAAACCCCGAAACCCATATAAGAAAAATTTTTTTCCCTTTTTTTTTATCGTTGAGTATGAGTGTCAAAAATAAATAAAAACCCTGTACAACACAGATTTTTTTAAAACTATTTTTTTTTTGTAAAGGCTAGAGAAGTGTTTCAAAATTTTTTAAAATATACTTAAATTTTTAAAATATCTGCCCCAAAAAAAAAATTTTTTTTTTAAAAGACTATAGATGTTAAAAAAAAAAAGTATTTTTTTTTATCAAAACTTTTTGCCAATTTTTTCAACCATAAAACTTATTGTTCTTAGTAAGCCAAACAAAATCTAGTACTGAAACTCTGTTAAAAAAAAAGAAGGAACAAAAAGTAAGTTCGGTGGAATTAAAAAAAAAATTCCACTTTTTTTTAATTTTTTTCACTGTTAAAATTGTGGGTATTTAAAAAGGGCCCGGGGTTTTAAAGGCCTTAGCTTTTTTTTTTGAGTTACCAAGTTAACTGGGCTTTTTTACGATAATAATAATTTTTATTTTGGTTTTTTTTAAAATTTTATTGTTTTAACTATAAAATAAAATTTAAATTAAAAAAAGTGCAATATTTTTTATATACTATTTTTTGGGCTTAAACATTTCAAGAATTTCTTAATTTAGCCTTACCTAAATATAAATAATTATTGTAAGACTGTAATAGACGGTTTTTTTTAAATAATTTTTGGTTGTTTTAAAAATTAAAAAAATAATTAAACTTTTTTTAAAAAAATTTTTTTTAAAAAAAAAAGGTTTTTTGTTCTTTTTTTTTTATAATAAAAAAAACCACTAAAAAAAAATTAAAAGAAAATTACTAGGTTTTTTTTTTTTACAATATGGGGTATTTTAATACTGGGGTCAAGAGTATTTAAGGTCAAATCTCAATCAAATTTGATGGGGTCAACTTGACAACAGATTAAAGTTGGGGGGACCTTAAAAACATAAGTATAATTTAAAAATTTGGGGCGATTTTTTTTTCATTTTTCCCAAAAAAAGACCCTTATCCGGCCCCAAAGTTCCAAAACTTAAACTTCGAACATAATTCGAATCCGCGGTCAGTTTAACGTAGGTGGGGGCAAGTTTTAAGGTCAAATCTGAAAAATTTAACTAAATTTGAAGAGCGTATACTTATGTTTTTGAGATCCAAAGAATCCGTGGTCAGTTAGACCCCATCGGGTCAGGTAAAGGGGAAATATCAATGCAAATCGCCAAATAAAAATTTTACAATTTGACCAGGGGTCTTGTGACCTCGAAAATAACTCATTAAATTTGATTACGAATAATTTTGCGGTTTATAAAATGCCTTGACCCAGACCTGAGGGTAAAATTTACCCCGGATTCGGTTTACATCTTAAAAAATCAATACCATAATCCAGTATTTCACACCTCTAATTTTTTTTGGCCGTAATTTTGCAGTTTTTATCTTAAAATCCCTTACTCTGACGTGGGGGGGTAAAACTGAATCCGGTTTGAGTTAGGCCCCCCCAAAAAAAAAAAAAAAAAAAAAAAAATTTAAAAAATAAAAAAAAAAAAAAAAAAAAAAAAAAAAAAATATATATATATATATATATATATATATATATATATATATATATATATATATATATATATATATATATATATATATATATATATATATATATATATATAAAAAAAACCCTTTTGTCGGACACTCTCCCAATAAGTGGTACCGTTTCTTTAAATTTTTGATTAATAAAGTATATTTTGTTTTTTTTTTCAACAAAAATTTTTTTTTCTTATTTTTAAGCAGATTCTAATGATTTTTCAATAACAAACTTAAGTAAAATTATATCGATAAGTTCTATAAAAAAAAATCCCAGTACTACCCGATCCATAACTTCATTAGTCCTACCGCTAACAACGCGCCTTAAATAACAGTTTAAATTTGGGTTTTTATTTTTTATATATCTATTTCTTAAGCATATATTTTTATCTTCCTCAAACACATATTATAAATCAAACCCTTTTATAATATATGATTTACCAAAATTGACCTAACTTGATAACTAAATTTGGGTCTAATTTAAAAAAAGAAAATCAAATTAAGTTAAATGGACAAAACTTGAAAACAAGGAAACAATTACTTCAACAAGAATTGAAAACCCTACAACTTTGTAGAATTGTCAAGTTTAATGGAAAGTGAAATTTATCGAACTGTACCGTTTATATCAAATTAAATAGGTTGATTACCTAAATTAGGTTTTAGTGGCTTTATACAGATACGGTATGGTACAACATAACTACAAAATATTAAAATATTGTAATATTAAATCGAAATATTTAATGAAATCTTTGCGCTTTTAAAAAATTTTTAAAAGTCGACCCTTTTCTAATATGACAGTAATGGATTGTTCAAAACAAATATAGTATAAGGCTTTTTATAAAGGATAAAACATTACCAAAAAAAGTGTCAACAAAAACTTCTAGTTTTCGTTGTTTTTTTTTGATTTGTCTTTAAACCCTTTTTTAAAAAGTAAATTAAATTATAAGTGACTTCTTTTTCTAATTAGAAAATTTTTTTAAACCAAATAATTTTAAAAAAAAAATTTTTTTGTTTATTATTTTCAAACAAATAAAAAAAAAAACCCCAAAAAATAAAAATTTTTAAAAACCCATCTACTCCCTTTCAAGGGTATTTAGGTTTAAAAGCTTTATCGATATCAACAAAGGAATATTTGTAAATATTTTGATAAACGACTTTATATACAGGGTGATTAATGAAATGTCAATACTTCAGGTACGGGCAGGGTCCAAAAAAAAAAGTTTATTTTTTTTAATGTAAAATAATTTAAATATTGAAATAAAAAAAAGCATCCGGGGGTTTTTGTTTGCGGATTCGAACCTAATGTTAGTACGGCTCTTACTTTAAAGGGGCCCCCCACGTCTTTTTTTTTATTTTGAACAATCACAATGTTTTACTTTTTTTAATAATTTAAAAAAAATTTTTTCTTTTTTTAGGTCAAAAAAGGGATTCTTGTTAAAAATTGATATGAGCAACCGTTTTCGAGATATTTGGTTTAAAATAAGACGCATCTGATTTTATTATAGCAAAATTTAAAAAAAAAATAGCACAAAATGTATAATTAAACAATATGTTTTTTAAATTTTTCAATAAAATTTTTGTTTTTAAATTTTTTTTTGGCAAAACAAAGCTGGGTTTTATAATTTCATTTAAAAAATAGAAAAATTAAAAAAAATTTTAACTTCCTGTTTTTCCCGTATTTCGAAACGAAGGTCTTGCAGACCCATATTTGTATAGACTGTTATGTTTTTTTTTGGACCCTGACTACGTACCTGAAGAAACGTTTCCTCATAAACCCCCTTAAAAAAAATGTCTGTATTAGCTGTACTACCTATTTTTTTTGAAAATTAAAATTAAAAAGTTTTAAAAATAACGAGTGCCCATTTTTAGTATTCACTGGCATTTAAGCCATAAGTACTATTTTTTGAATTTTTTGTTTTTTTTTTTTATTTTAAAGTACATAGGGTTTTTTAAAACGAAAAAATATTTTTTAGGGAAAACACAAAACCTTCTAAACAAAAACTTTTTCAGAAAATTAAGGATGACTGCTCCTAAATGTGGTCAAAAAATTAAAAAATAACAATAGCAAAAACTAGGACAAATGGGTATTTTTATTCTAATTTGTTACTTCTTACTATTTATAATAAAAAATTCCATAAAATTTTTACTACAAATAAAACAATTGTTGATTAAAATTGTTGTCCAATTTTTAAATTGTCTATTTAACTTACTAATGACTCATTATGTAGTCAGTTATCTAGTTTTTATCATTCAATTTATTTTTTGTATATTAATCATGTTTTTTCAAATATAATAGGATTATTCATATTTGTATTTAGACTGTTATTTTAAAGTTTAAAAATAACTTTATTGTTATTTAGCATTAGCAGTTATATTATCTGTTATTAAGCATAAACATTTTTTTGGCGGCTATTGCCCGCATTTTATAAAATTTGCAAGTTTTGTTTCCTACTTTCAATAGGAGAATCGATTTGGCAACCTAACTATTTTTAAATTTTTGATGTTATTGCTTTATACAAACCAAAATTGCTTATAATCTTAAACCAACAGAAAAGTAAAAATATTTTAATTTATTAAAGATTATTGATTATGTTTTTTTTTTTCTAATGTTGCATGCATTTTCAATGTTTTTTGACTTCATTTAGAAAATAAAATCATAGAATCTCTGACTGATAAATTAAAATAAATATTTTTTTTTTAACATATAATATTGTTTTTTTTGTTACTTAATAGGCTGCCAAAAATTTTTGATATGGTCAAATGTTTACTAAAAGGCATTAATGAAGTACCATTTGATCCTTTTTCTGGGGCACTAAGGTTCCAGCACAGGTTCTCACTTGAGCCCCCACCATTTGTTTCACTGTTTACTTTCGTATTTACCATATTTTGTGACACAAAATTGGGAACTTGGGGACCGGTGAACTAAAAAAGGATTAAATAATTACACCCAGTATAAGGTAAATTAAAAACCCGAAAAAAATTGGTATGGGCGTACCTTTTGCGGAAAGCATTTACTGGCAGCAAGCCCCAAACCCCGGGAACTTTCGGTACGGTTCTTTTTAACCCCCAATTTTGTTTAAAAATATTGTTATTTAAAGCACCCGTAATCGAGCAGGAGAACCCCATCCGTTATTGGTGACCGTAAAGGACTTTTTTGGGCCTTTACTTTTATTTATTTTGACCCTTAAAATTGTTTAATAGTTGTAATTGTAAAACGTTTACAAATTTCATTTAAAGATTACCATCTTAATAAATTTATTTATAGGTCTTAATATTGGGAAAACCCAAATTTTTATTTTATTTTTTTGGGATCATAAACCTTATTGAAAGTGGTATTTAAGCTAGATCCTAAATACGTTAAAGGTGGGAGAAGAATAAAATTTAAGGGTGTTTTTATTTTCACTGTGTAAAAATATTTTTTAAAATAAAAATAATTATTAACAACTTTAATAAAGTTTATTACAGTTTTGTTTAGAAAAGTAACAAACTCAATGCTTTCTTTGCGGAAAAATTTGGGGGACGTTTTTAAAAATTATGTTTCAGATTTCTGATTTTGCCCTTATTTTTTTTTAAAGCAAGCATATTATTTTAATTTTTTTTATTGGTTTTCCTGTTTTATGAGAAACAACCTTAGGATAGTTTGTTTCTTAAGATTTTTTTTTTGTCACATTTTAACGCTCTTACTTCTGCCTTTTTTTTTTGCTTATTCTTTGCTTTTACTCTCTATTTTAAATACCTAATAATTATTTTAAAAGTACTGCTTATTTATCTATTATTTTGAAAGAGGTTTAATTAAAAACTATAGGTCCCCCTTTTCCGATTCGATTTAAAGACTTGTTAAAAATTTGAATATACGTTCAAAAAAAATAACAGGTATACAATATAAACTTCCAAAAAATTACTTGCTTGCTTGGCTTTTAAACCAGGTTTAAAAATTAAACTCGACTATAAAAGCAAAATTTCAGCATTTACCCAATTTTTAGATATAAATAGGGTTGACTGAGTTTTTTTATTTAGAAACAAAGCTTCTTACAACCCAGAAACTACCAAACAGTTACCCAAGTTGCATAGAGGGTTTTCTTAAAATTCAAATCCACAAGTCTACTGTTCTTTTATAGTGTTTACCCTTTTTAAAGTTAAATTTTTTAACAAATTTTACTTGGTTTTTTACTAATTTTAATAAATTAATTGATAATTTGATTTTTTTCCCTTTTTAAGCATCCCTCGTATTTTAGTTATCTTTTAAATTACAAAAAAAAAAATTCTGTTATTAGTGGGCATTTTTTCGTAAAACCAATGAGGGAGGTTTTCTTTTTTGTTTTTAAAAATTCAATTTCACTACCCAGAAAAGGGAAAATTTTATGGCTATGACTTAAAATTTTTACTTTTTAAAATTTCAAATACTTTTTTGGGCTTTGGTCTATGCTTTAAATCATATTTTTTCAGTATTGAATTTTATATTAAATTTAAAGTAATCTAATCATACACAATAAAAATATAAAAACCCAGTTATTTATTTAGCTGTTAAAAATATTTTTAAACTACAATCCCAAAAAGTTCTATGCATTTATTACATACTGTTTTATTTTTGTTGAATTAATATTTAAAGAACTTCTTGTTCGTGGCATTTAAACTTTGGATTTGATGTTGGGGGAATATTTTGTTTTCAAATAACCCCAAAAAAAAATACAAAATTAATAATTTGAAATTGGGGGCTACCAAATGCTATGGGTGCCAGTCAATGAAAATTATCATCAAAAACTCTTAGAAATTGTGCATATTTAGGGGGACCCCCTGCTAAAAACATAACTGGTTAACATACATCATCGCATAATTCAGCTAAACTATTTTCCCAAGTATTTAAGTACAAGTTACAATAAAATTGTTTACCAACATAAAACGGGCATACGTTTTTCCGGTATGTATATTTGCCAACACTGGTTTTTTATACTGGAACACCCCCAAAGGGACTCTGACCCCACTGACAATATAACTTAATAACAGACTAAATCCTGATAGTTAAATTTTCCAAACCCGGATATAAATTTTTTAAAAAAAAGATCTAGATGGGAAAATAGTAATTTTCCTAACAGGTGCGGGGAAAGGGGTTTAAAGGGGTAAGCAGTCAAGGAAAAAAGTTATTTCCCGAAGTTTTAAAAACTTTTTTTTTTACAAGCGAGAGGAAAACCAACAAAATTTTAAAAGATTTATGATTAAAATATTATTTATTAAAAAAAAATTTATACACTTTTTAAACTATTAACATTTTTAGTAAAATTAATTGGTCGGTTTTTGCAAATTTATTGTTGACGCAGTTATTTTTTTGAAAAAAGTTGACGAGGCGAATTGGGTTCTTGATGAGCCAATCTTTTGAAACCTGAAAGTAGTTTCTTGAACCGAGAGGTTTATACATTGAAGATGGCTTGACGGTTGTTTCTGGGTAGTGGAAGGTGTTTTGGTAAAATTGAGTATTTTGTTTGAAATACCCTTTTTAAAATTTGTTGAATTCTCAATTTTCTTTAGCGATGATATAGATTTCCCAGCCTTCCAGACGTTTAATGTTGGGTATTTTTTCCGGGGTTTGCGGGAAAAGTTGCAGAGGACCGGGGAAAGCCTCCCAGTATACAATTCCGGGTTAGGAAATTTTTTGGGGTTTTGGGTTTTTCCAAAAATTTTTTCCAACAAAAAAGGCCTATAGTACCCTTTTTTAAACTTGCATCTTTTTATATAGATTCAAAAATTTTCCATTTTCGGCATCAAAAAATGACAAAGTTTCTAGAGCTGTTTTTTAGTCTGGGATGTGTATCAATCAAATTTTTTTGGTCTTCAATAGGTCCAGACATATGTTTGAACTCCTCTCTACGACAAGTGCCCCTAAGCCAAAAAACGTAGCCACTTTATATGTAAATAAGTATCATCTGGCGTTCATCCCGAATTTCGATATTTCTTTTTTTAAAAACTTTAGCCTTTTTTGGTTTCAACCAACGCTTTGTTTTTAAGGTAGGCCGTCACTTTGAAAATCTTACTTAAATCTATTCGTTTGAACTAAATGATACAACAAAGTATCTAGACCTAATGTATTGGGTTTACATGTTATGATAAAAAAAAGAAATAGGCCAAAAAAAAATCTTCTTTAAAAAATAAG
>JAHBCN010012851.1:0-25776 GCA_019359885.1 Listronotus oregonensis
AAATTTTTAAAAATAAATTTTAAATCAGATTTAACGTTTGGTGTATTTATAACTTCTTTACATTTTTCACACTTAAAGCATCATCTTGTAAACTGTCGATAATATTTTTTACCACATTGTAATAAATATGGTGATACGAGTATGTTAACTGCTAATAGCCATATTTCCTACCTTGTAATAGCAGATTGTGGCGGTAATGCGACGTTAATACACATATCTTTAAATTTCGTAATACGCGCAGGTGACTTAAGAAAAACTTTTTTATCTCGATAACTAAAGTATCAATAAGTGGATAAAAGTTACGTACCATTTCGCATTCTATGTAGGGCATGAGCTAAACATGTCATATTAAGCAATTTGGGAAAATGTTCTTTTAACTGTCGTCCTGCATTCAGCATATATGCAGCACTATCCAAAAGAAACAAAACGCCACTTTTCTAAATAGTAGTGACTGACAGTAGTAAAGTAATACTTTCTACTACAAATTTTTGTTATTGTCCTGTCCACTATTGATTTGAGAAATAAATTTACTGTTAATTAAATATAAGTTTCCAGGTTTGTGATAACTTAAAGTTGCAACTATAATATTAGCAACATATCTTCCCTTTATATCAGTGGCTTCATCGACACTAAACCATAACTTTTTTCCTTCCAGATTGTGTCGTATTTTGTCCATAGTTTTTAAATAGACCTTATCAACATAGTTTTATGCAGAGTTAATTCGTCTGGTACTTTTCTGTGGTAGTATTTTTTCCAAAAATGTCCTCGTGGACCGATAATTTATTTTATAAAGAAGAATATCATCTGCAATAAAATCTTTACACAAATACATGCGGAAGTCTGCGTTTGATACATAATGTTCTCGTTCTGTAGATTTGGGTGCCCCCGAAAAACTTTGCATATTTTCTAAATTTCTAAACAAATAAATTCAGAATTACAAATTCTGCACCATTTTCTTAAGCCAGTAAATGAGCCTGATTTAAAAACCAAGCGTAGGTTAATGCGCATTTTCACGGCTTCTGCTTAGAGTAGTTCCAGTATAATACCTCCTCTGGCAGCTCCCAACGGAGCAACACTTGGTGCAACTTTTATGCATCCTTTTACAATTTAACTAGAGAGGCCCTGAACTTTCTGCTTTCGTAGTTTCTTCATCCCTAGAGTGTCCAGACACTCCAGACTATGAAAACTGCTACCTGCAAAAGGTTTTCCTTCTTCCAGTCTCCAAATATATAAGTCCCGTGTGAACAAACTCCCTCTCACCACACTTAAGATACCCACTGTACGTTAGTGCTTGGGCCACAGCCTTCGTGGACGATAAAAAACATCTCTTTCACTTTCAAATAAAAAAGTAGAATATGGAAGGAGCCACTCCAACTTAATTTTTTTACTTGTACTCATTATTTATTTGCCTGTAAGGGACTTACACGTGTTTATTTGTATTATTCTACAAGAAATCACCGCGAATAAAAATATCAAAATAAAAACCGTAAATACCCAAGGAAGTTTAAAGGTGTATGGAAGCCCAATACTGTAGAACAAAATTGTCCAGGCGTGCAGGGCAGCGGGAATAGGGGGGTTGGCCCCTCGGAATTTGCGCAATGAATAGTAGGTCAGGGCCGGATTTCCATAATTCTTTGTTACTATCTATAAAATTGACATCATCAAATGTCAAATTCCAACATTCACTGTTTTTTTTTATTTTTTGCACAAAATTGGGATACTACTATAGAATATTTAAAATTATTGTGTAATATTAGATTTTATATCATCTGATATAATATGGAAAGAATAGATGGCGCCACTTTACTGCCTTCTATTAAACAAATAAAAACACGATTTTTTAAAATAAATTTCAAACATTGTATGATAGTATTATGTACTTATCACCAATTTTGTGATAAAAGAAGGGCAAGATAGTGTAAATGAGTTTAATCTAATTCTAAGATTCTGGTTGTACATTAAAAAGTGAAAAATCCGTTAAATATTATGTGTCTACAGTATGTCGAGCTTAAAAAGTTGATAATGCAAGATTAAGAAACCAAAAATCTAATTTATTTTTAAACAAATGGTATTGTCTCGAAAGTTGCCTCCTCTCCGATTTTGATCAAATTCGGTATACGGGGGTTTTTTGGGGCGCTGATTACAAATCTGACAAAATATCTTTTCGGCAACGTTTCGTTTCCGAGATCTTCATCATCAAAGTTGAAAATTAAACTAACCTCATTTTCACTATATTCTCCCTTCTTTTTGTACACAATTCTTGTTTTTTACACTAAAGTGCAACACAATATTTTATAAACACCTTTTAAAACCTTGTATTTTTATTTATTTTACATCTTTTTTCCATTAAATTGCGAACTTTTAAGTTCAAAGGCAGCAGCCATATTTGCTTAAAAAATAAAAGTGTAAAAAAGGTGTAAAATAAACATAAAAAAAGTTTTTAAAAGGTGTTTGTGAAATATTGTGTGCCAATTTAGTGTAAAAATAAAGAATTTTGTGCAAAAAGAAGGAGGAATAGCGTAAATAAGGTTAGTTTGATTTTCAATTTTGACGATGAATATCGCGAAAACGAAACATTGCCGAATTTTTTTTTTTAGATTTGTATTTCTTTTTAATAATCCACAGAAATACACAAACATTGTGGAAATCATCTAAAAGATAGTTAAGATTGCCTTACTTTTCTCACTAATATTTCCTATGAAATTTTCATTTTCTATTATTCATAATTGATATATTATTATTTATTCGGTTACCTAACGTTTTATAAGTTTATAGTTTAAATTATAATTTATAATTTATAATTAGTTTTAGTTTATAATTAAATTAAGTATAATTTAAATATAAAAAATACTTACCTAAAGTTAAAAAGACGGGTATGTTACCCTTACTCCGGCTCTCATAAAATTGTAATGTGTTGGCTAACTTCACACTGATTTATCAGTGTGTATGTAGGCAACACATTATATTATTTCGTGGAATTGCGCAGAATCGGCGGGGCCAACTCTGACAGTTATTTTCTTACTGGGCTGGACATTTTTTGATCGAATGGGCCATAGCATTGGGCTTCCATACACGTTTAAACTTCCTTGTAAATACCAAAGGAAGTTGAATTATTTATTGCATTTTTATTTGGTATAAATGATATCATTTTAAGCTCGAAATTGTAATGATTTTTTATCGATGTCCGGTCCCTACTGATGTGTATGAATAGACCCAAAACGGTAATTACGCCAAAACTAAATTTTTCCGAGAAATGATATTTAACAGGTGATTCTTAAATGGGCAAAAGAAGATATGGAGCATGTTTTTGATTAAGAATAAATTGTATGCGTATGCGTATGAGTTTATTATAACTAAAAAGGTTCTTAAAATTTAAGAAACATGTTCTTTTTAGGGCAAAGTCGTCTCACGTTCCGGATCCCAGTCAAGTATCAACGAAGAAGCCAGATCCAGATCTGGGTCTGTTGCAACGAGTCCCACCATTCCCGAGGATAAAACCGTGGCATAAACGTTACTTAAGATAGCTGTATTACAATAAACATTGGTTAATTTTGCAGAGTTTAAATATAAGAAAGTTCACATAGGCATTTACGTCCAAAGTTTTCAGTGGAACTAACCTTTGTAAGAAAATAAAAAAATATGTTTTCAGTTATGAAAAACCTGTAAAATCAACCAATTCATACGGAGATAATTTATAGAACCAACTCAATTTTCCAACCAATGAGGGCCTTTGATATGCTACATATGCTTCTTTAACTGTTCATTACTAATTTCGAGGTTAGTTTTGTTCTAGTTTCTAATTCGTGTGGTGAATGAAAAAAGCAGGGCTTTTTTAGGTATTAGATTATTTCCTAATTTTACGTGCATGTACAGGTTGACGTAAGAACTTCGATAATAATATGTTTATTTAGGAAAATGTATTTGTTAATGATTATTCTTTCAAAATATTTATTGATAATGAATCTTACAAAATCCAAACATTCTTTAATTGTAGATTTTTAATATCGCACCTAAACATATTTTGATGTGCTGCTGCTTGCCGTTTTTATGTTATATTAAAAAATAATGTAACAACCATTTGCATTTATACTTACGTCACCCTGCACGCTCGTACAATATTGTCAATTCAATCTATATACAGGGTATCTCATAATTTATATCTTTTTAAAGATAAAAAAATATGTTGAAAAGTATTTTTTTTCTAGATTTTGTAATCACCATTTTAAAGCACTCCATTTATTTGATTCAAGTAATCTTTTTTAAATAATGTAAGAATCATATAATATGCTTAAATTTAGCTAATCTTGCTTCCTTTGAATCAGACTATTAAATCTTAAAGATATTGAATTGACAACATTGTACTTATTAACTTATTTTTACTATTAAAATATAACTTACTTTTAGATGTAAAATCTTAATATTTGATAATAACAAGACTTATCCCCGGTTATTTTAGAGAATGGATGAGTGGAATTGTGTACAGATTTAGTTTATTTATAATTATTGATTTTGTGATTAAAAATCAAGCTATTTTTGCATATCTTTAAGAAAGATTGCTATAAAAATAATTCAAGATATTTTTTCTGATTATATTTAAATACTATATGTAGTTTAGTTCTATACAATGAAATAAAAGCACTTTTTGAAAAGTTTAAAATTGGGTTTTTTTTGTAAAATGTACCCAAGGATATAGAGATGCTGTTTAGAAATAATTTTTCCGAGAAACCAGCTTTTTAATTTTCGAGTCCTGAAAACCAAAGTGGTACTTACGCCACTGCCATTTAGAGTGGTTGGTTAAATAACCCTCGTAATAGTTAAAACAAAGTTGTGTTTTTTTGTATTTTTACTGGTAAAATTTTACTTTACTTACGCAACGCTGATTTTCATGAATTTATGCACACCGAGGTTTTTCTCTTTCTTTTCCGGCAACTTCTGTTTTTTAAGCTATAAGGCCTTCAAGTGGACTTTTTTTTATCTTTATGACAGCTCACGAAGAATTATTATATATGTTTATTATATCCTACAGATTATATATACATATATAAACCTAAGTTGTTCCGTCAACGTTGTTCAAGCACTAAAATATGCTAGTGTTGCATTTCACAGCACCTTTTAAACAACGCAGTAGTGCCACCACGGACGTTATTTTTTTATATAACTACTAGCTAAAAGTGTCTCTCCAGCTCTGGGAATCGAACCCGGATCGCCGGGGTGGCGAGCCGAAACTCTGACCGCTACGCTATTGAAGAGACACAGACCCAGATAAAAAAGACCAGATACGAAACATAGCGTGGCGGCACGGTCAGCGTCCCCCACTATAATGGTCCGCTCAACGGCGGATCATTTAGTACGGGAGCCGTTTCTCGCGTGCGTTGAACTGTTTAGTTTACTAGTTACTGTGAAATGAGGCTAGTGCGGGCGTAAAAGTCAGTTTTAATATATTTATTATTTTCGACTTTTATAACATGACAGGTTATAAGTGCATATGTAGATGCTGTACATCTAATAATAAAGAAATAACTTTTTTTTCGCTTCCAAGTGACTCTATAAGGTAAGTTCGATTTATTTATTCAGATTCAAAAATCACAATAGACATTTTTTAGACGTGAAGCTTTATGTTTTAAAATTATTTATAAGACTCAGGATATTTTATACCTTAAAATATGACAACAGAGAATTAAAGTCGTTAAAGAAATCCGATAAGACAAAGAGGAAAATAAGAATTCTAAGCCATTTATGAATAAATATATATTTTTTACATAAGAGTGTTCATTTTAGGTTTGTTCCAACAGCGCCAGAAACCGTTCAAAAACCGTCACCGAACGATCACGCTCATGCGCAGTGATTAAAATGCGTCCCAATTTAATCACTGCGCATGAGCGTGATCGTTCGGTGACGGTTTTTTGATGTGTTGGAACAAACCTTTTATTTCCCCATTCTTTTCATTTCAGTTTACATTAATAGTATATTGTTCTAGATGGCGTAAAAGTGGCACTTTTTGTAGCGAGTATGTAAGTTTGGCTGACGACCGTAGGGTCCTACAATACACGTGAGCCACAAAAAGACACTAATAAAACATGCAATTTTTTTTCTGTTTTATCTATACATGGTTTTATTTGCAAACACATCGTCAATTTTGCTATAATAATTACACTTTCAAATTATAATGCGCTTAAAATTGTCAGAACTTTAAAAAAAAATTAATTATGAATATTGTAAGGGTGATTAATTCAGAATTTGAATATTTCAACATTGGTATTTCTATCATAATACGCGTTGTAAGATTTGAATATTACAATATTGGTATTTCTACTATTATATGATTTATTGGAGATATTCTAGTGTAAATAAAAAAATTCCTGCTGTGCCTACATTATTATTTGGACGCTTGAAGAAAAAATATACAGGGTGCCCGAAAAGTCTGGACTGGGTCAAATATCCCGAGAACGAAAGGTTGGATTTCCAAGATTGCAACTAAACTTTGTTTTTGACACAATTGTCTATCTAATTCTTATGTCAAAAACCACCCCCGCCCCTCTTAAGGGGGTGAACATAAGGGTGGTTTTATAATTTTAAATAGAACCCCTATTTTCTTGCATTTTCGGATTCCTCAAAAAATTCTGTGTCTGGCCCCCAATTTTCACCCCCCAACCCCCGCCACCCCTTCACAGGGGATGAAAAAACGAAAAAAAGTTAAAAAAATAAAACTAAAACTGAACAGTTTAAATATTTAATTAAATCCGCAATGAAAATAGACATGTAACCCCACCTCAAATTTCAACCCCAACCCTCGCCACCCCCCCTCAGGGGATGAAACAAATTAATAAAACAAAATTGAAACTGAACCTTCTAAATTCTTAATTAAATCCGTAATAAAAATAAACATTTTTTTATTGCAATATTATTTTCTTAATTTTTGTCATCCCCCATGAAAGGGTGGCAAGGTTTGAAGGGTAAAATTTTAGATCGGGTCACATATTTTTCTGACATGTTTATTTTAATTATGGATTTAATTAAGAATTTAGAATGTTCAGTTTCATTTTGTTTAAATAATTTTTGTTATCCCCTGTGGAGGGGTGGCGAGGGTTGGGGTGAAATTTGAGATTGGGTAACATGTTTTTGTACATGTTTATTTTTATTGCGGATTTAATTAAATATTTAAACTGTTCAGTTTTAGTTTTATTTTTTTAACTTTTTTCGTTTTTTTCATCCCCTGTGAAGGGGTGGCGTGGGTTGGGGGTGAAAATTGGGGGCCAAACACAGAATTTTTTGAGGAATCCGAAAATGCAAAAAAATAGGGGTTTCTATTTAAAATTATTTTTGACATCAGAATTAGATAGACGATTGTGTCAAAAACAAAATTCAGTTGCAATCTTGGAAATCCAACCTTTCGTTCTCGAGATATTTGACCCAGTCCAGACTTTTCGGACACCCTGTATTTTAATATTAAACCCAAGTACATATTCCAATACTGAAGCTTAAAAATAGTCATTATTAATTTGCATACCTTTTAATTTTGACAGATTCGTGCAATACGTTCCTGTCCTTAAAAATAAAAAGTCTGATTTTCAGTAGTGCAGGTAGCCGCTGCCCGTTAAAAGAATGCCTCTGGCTATAGCGACGCCTTTGTGTGTTGCTCGAGTCAAGAACTTCAATCGAGCCGACCCGGCTTTCACATCTGGTTTTAGTTAAATCTGTGACACAGACCTTAAATTGGACATTCTCCCAAAATTCCTTCTTCTTGAAACTGATTACCATCAAAAGGGAAAATACACTGATTGGGCCCTTATATACTCAACGAATACAATAAAATTTACAAAAGAATTGCTTATTTTTTCGTAAAAAACACCTTAAATAATCCAGATTTTTATTTTCCTCAGAACTTATTTAGGAATTAGGCAACCAGTTATAAATCATATGTGTACTGACAAGATAAAGAAAAGTGGATTCATTTAAAGTGATTTTTACTAAAAATAGACAATAAATTATTGCAAATTTTGGTGTATTTGTTTTATATGTAAGTGCCTAATTAGTGTATTATCCCGTTTGATGATAATCAGTTTCAAGAAGCGAGTACTTTGAGGTTAGTCCACTTGACGGCCTCATAACTCAAAAACCAGAGGGTGCCAAAAAAACTGATTTTAGATTCGTGATCAGCGCGTCAAGTAAAAATTTATCCTATTACTTATTACCAGGACAAGTAGAATACAGTTCTACTTATTACCATGACAAGTAGAATATAGTTCTACTTGACATCCATTTTTTTATTATCCTTTATTACCTCTCAACTCGTTCGGCTTTATTTCCTCCTTGAGGACTACCATGGCACTTGAACCATCGTCTTTACTATGGAGATTAGAGAGGTAAAGGAGCACCATCTCTAATGCCTGTTTTGCTCAAAAGGTAGCCCCAGAATAGCAGAAAATAAAGAGGCGCTGGTGTAGCCAAGGATATGGTGTGAACCAATTACCATGACCCCAATATATAAAGTGAAGTTTAAAACAACGAGGTTATTGGTGGCCATTTTTTAACACAGAGATGGTGATCCTTATCTCTCTACCATCCATAAGACGCACTAACGCAGCCTCTTAACTGCGGTTTGTAGTTTGGTGTACTCGGAGTATATCGGTAGTTAAAAATTGAGCCGAAAGCCGATTGTTTTGTTTATTTTTAGTCCGACTTGGTCCGACGTAAAAAAATGTCGTAATTGAAACACATTGTTATTGAGGGAAAACAGTAAATGTGGTGGAACGAAGCAACATTGTGGACATTGGTATGTTAAAAGTTGATATAGTACCGATAAAATGAAAAAAAAAATGAGTTTATGTTTTTGGAGATGGAGGGAAATTTCAAATCACTTTGAGCGATCTTCTACACCATGGCGTAAATCGGCGCTCATTGGTCGCGCGGGACGACAAAACTGCATAGTCTCGCAATGACCGCGCGCTAGAATAAATGTGCATGAGTGCGGCTATGTATTATGTATATGATTTTGACACCGATTTTATATTCATGAGGAAAAATACTTTGGGATACATATATCTTATGTAAAGTGCCAACCACATTTTCTTTTTTGTGTGGCTGTGTATAGTTAAATCATTATAAGAATGAAAATTCGGCTCTCTCTGAAAAGAAAAAAAAACAAAGTAGCTAAAAAGGTTTAATTTGAACTGACGGCTACCTTTGCTTTTTATAATGTGCCGCTTAGCGTACTGTCCATATAAAAAGCAAAGGCGGCCGCCAGTTCAAATCAAACCTTTTTAGCTACTTTTTATGTTTTTTTTTTCTTTTCCAAGGGCATCGAATTTTAATTAAACTGATCCAACTATATTTTGTAAACTTCGTGACAAAGAGAAACAGATAGAATCTTAAATTGAAAAAACTAAGCGGATGAAAGGAAAAAATCAGATAAATTTCATTTAATTTATATTTTCTAAAAAAAAAATAGAAATTAAGTTTTCTACATATATTAAATGCACATTAAAGATAAAATATCTTTATTCACAACAGTCACAAACATCATTTGCACATTTTTGGCAGTTTTTACAATGGCATACTTACAATTTAAATATCTATAAATAAACATTATAAAAAAAAGTTAGTATGCTTTTAGTACCATGCATTTACACATAAAAATCATATTTTATTACTTGCTTTTGTTTTGTAGGTTATTTAAGTAAACAAAGATGAAGCATGGAGGTAGTTTGGTAAAGAACTTATGGCAGTTATTGTCATCAAAACAGTTAGCAATAGCACTAAAACTCTATATAGCCATATGAAGGACTTTTTTGTCAATATCCAACAATTATTAGAATTACCGAGAATTTAATATGTTAATATGAAAAAATGTAAATTTACAATTATTATAATTTGTGAGTCTGTCAGGTGGTACCACGAATACGAAATTGCAGGTCTACCTAAGAATACAAAAAAAATAAAGCAGTTATTTTGGCATCGTCGAATGATATTCTGATAAGTATGCTCTCTGTTTTAAAGGGCGGACTTGCCGACATTTGCTTTGAGTCATCAATATAAATAGTTCCTACTCTGACATAATTACTATTATTCGAGGAAACTTTCGTAGGAAATATTTGTAAAATAATTAAGGTAGTTTATCCTCAGAACATCGAAAATATGAAACCCAATCGCACGAACCAATGCAGCAGTTATCTACAGAACAGTAATGGGCGACTACCACACAGAAACTTTCCCCGTGAAAGCATTGCAAAAACTACTACCGGTTCAGCCGGCTGTCTGGCTGGGACAAGGCAGGCGCTCGAGTGATTGGACTTATTAGAATATCAGTCGACGATGGTTTCGGTTGTTGTTAATTGAACAAAAAAAAACTCGTTTATCATTTTTGTAATCGACTATAAATTTTCTAACAATTACTTATAACTTTTTTCTTTCAGAATTATACTCGGTAAATTTGGTCATGTTTAAAGTAAAGCTTTTGGGATTTAATCAAAATAAACTTGCCCAAATGTAAATCGTTTAATTTCAATCGAAAAAGTTCTTGTAAAAATTTATAAAAATACTCTATTCTAGTGTATGCTTAAAGATTTCAACAGTCTCTCTTCACCTTCACTGTTTATCTGTTTTTATTAAGTGCTTTGTGGTTCCCAGATATCTATTGTCTAGTCTTGAGTTATAAAAAAAGGAAAATTTTGTACACTCCTACTATAAAACGAGGCAGAATGTTGGAGAATAATGTGACAAAAATTGTTAGCACCAAACTTGAAAAGATTTAAAAAAAGGTGATTTTTGCATTTTAAGAAATGATTTTATGAAAATTAAATAAGATAATTGAAATTAAAATAATTGAAAAATAACCTTTTATTTTTTTATTTCTTTTCATGTTTTTTGTTTGTTCAAATTAAATAATATAATTAAAATTAAAATATTTGAAAATAGTAACAGACTTGTCACTGAAAAGTTACTAACTTTTTAATTTTTTTAAGTAATTTTTAGGTGACCTGTCAGAAGGGTCAAAACAAGACAGGCATCAGTCTATACTCCGTGTCCAAAGTTAACAGAGATGGAGATAGATGTGTAATATTTTAGTTTTTAAAAAACCGTGTTGTTTGTAACAAAAAACACTATTATATCGGAACGAAGAACTTTTTTATTTAATCCATCTTATGCCAGTATTCGCACTGGAACTTACGGTCACCTATACTTGAAAAGTCACTTTACTTATATATTAAAAACATATTTTTTAAGTCCATAAAAGCACATAAAAAGATACTCTTTTTAAGTTCAGATTGTTAATACCACTCGCTGGTATCGCATCACTTCAAGATATCTTTTTTACATCACTATAACTTTTATTTTCTGTCCTTTTAAGCATTATGCTTCTAACGTTTTGAAATGGCAATTCGAAAACTATGCTGAGAAGCATTGATAGTCCAGCAATCCAACTGAACTCTTGAAGATTAAACATTTTCGTAAAGAATCCAAATTCGTGTGCCGATCTCGTCACGCCTACGTTGTAGAAAAATATGGGGAATTGTGTTAGGTAGACTGTGTAGGAGATTTTTGTCCAAAGGGTCCAGATTGGTAGTGAGAAAAATTTTTGCGAGGATACCTAAAAAAATAAATAATTTAAAAAACAAAGCTATATAATAATGGTCTATTCGTAATGTTGCAGTACCGTATGATTTATAAATTCATTATCAACGACAGTTGCAAAAAAAAAACTCACAGAAAATATAAATGGTGTTTTGGTTCTTGTGAATTTTCCCTATCTGAACTAAAATATTATAAAGGGCCATTCAGCTTATTAGTTCATATTTATCAAATCGTAAACAACATATAGACTTAAATAGTAAATACTGTGCGGGGTTTTTGATTATATTTACGTGGCTTCTGAGGCCATTATTTTTAAAGACAGAAAAAAAATGTTTTGTATAAAAATTGTAGGATTTTTTCCATATTATCTTTTGAAATTTTTCCGGGAAAAAAATATCGCAATAAAAAAATGGAAAAAAAAGGGAACTTCAATTTTTTTTAAATTAAACACCCTGTATATTATGCGTTACAACGAAAGATCTTTTTTTTCTGATCTCAAATCTATATACATTGATGATATTTGGATGAACCATTTTTGAGATATTTTGGGTTAAATTATCAATAAATTAAAAATTTTTTTATATTAGTATTAAGAAAGCCATGGAAACAATAAAATTGTTTTAATAAATTTGACGTATTGATATTGTAAAAAGTTGAAATTTATCATTTGAACTATCAAAAGTAGTCACAGAAACCCCGGAATGCGCCGGGATCCACAGAGTCCTCGCAAGAGAAGGTACTGCGAGTGCTCCCGGTCCCCTAAAAAGAACGGAGGGGGCCTTCACAAGCACTAACAAGGAAACCCTAGGGCTATTGTTTAAACCCCCACCCAGGATCAACCATAATTGATCACCTCGGCCAAGAAAACAAGTCTATAGACCTACAAGTCTATCCACGTTCCTGCTCAAAACTTTGGGAAAAAAATTGTGGATAGATACATAAGGGATAACATACTATCACTATACCCTTTGGTGACCGCCAGTATGCCTATCAATCAGGAAAGTCTGCGGACTCCGCTCTGGACGATCTGAGCAGACTCCTGACAAAGTCAATCGATGACAAAGGGATAGCGCTTTGCACATTTCTAGACATAGAGGGAGCGTTCAACAACGTTCCAACAGGATCGTTAATGAAGGCTCTTAAACGAAGGAACATCCCGCACACCATATGCTACTGGATGGAGGCCAGCCTAAGAAACAGGGTCATTAGATCCACCTTGGGCGAGGACACCATAGAAGTTGAGGTGGGGAGGGGCTGCCCACAAGGCGTTCTATCACCATTATACTGGGCGATCCTAGTCGACGACCTTCTGGCAAAAATGGCCAAAGAGAGGTTTCACTGCCTCGGCTACGCAGACGACATAGCCATCGTAGTTAGAGGGCCTTTGAATTTGTTTCAGAGAGTGATGAAAAAGCACTGAACATCGTAGACGAATGGTGCAGGGAGGAAGGTCTGTCGGTTAATCCACAAAAGACCGTTATTGTTCCCTTCACAAAGAAAAGAGCACTAAGGGCACACAGATGTCCAAAGCTGAATAAAGTGGAAATCCCCTTCTCAAAAGAGGTTAAGTATCTAGGAGTCATTTTGACCAAAAGATGAACTGGGGAGCACACCTCAACAAACTTGTTCAGAAGGCAAAAATTGCCCTTTTGGGAGATGTCGCAGACTTTGTGGAAAAAAGCTGGGGACTTAACCCAAAGATGAACATGTGGTTGTATAAAATGGTAATAAAAAACCCATGATAACCATGGTTCAGTTGCCTGGGGGAAGGGTCTCACAGATCGTAGCAATCAGGGCAACTTCAAAGCGTGCAAAGGCTAGCATGCGTATGCACAGGGGGCTATGAGAACAACTCCAACCGCAGCCCTAGTGCTGCTAAACCTGCCCCCCTCCACATCTACATACAGGGGGAAGTAAAGGCGGCTCTATAGGCTCAAAGGGGGGGTCAAAGTCCAATTATAGAACACCGAAGGACTCCAAGATGGGAAAAAAAGAGGAGGACCAAGAAGGTCGCTCATTTTTGAGATGCCCCAGACAGGGTAACCCTCGTTTTATCTTTCAATAAACACTTTATTGTCATACCAGATAGGGAGGGGCTGGAAGGAGGCCCCCCCCAATCAAAGCCGATCATATTTTGGTATACAGATGGCTCCAAGGCCAAAAAGGGTGTAGGAGCTGGCATCTATGGAGATAAGCTTTGAGAAAAAAATAATCTTAAGTCTCGGTCAGCACGCCACGGTTTTCCGCGGAAATCGCAGCAATAGTGCATTGCGCCGTGAGGATTAAAGAAAGGGGGTAAAGGAAAAAAATCGGCTTTAACCCGATAGGCCAAGCGGCCCTGAAGGCCATCAGTTCCCCAAAAATTAATTCCAAACTAGTTTCCCAGGACTGTTTCAGGCCCTGGAAAAAGCGGCTGGCAACAAACTTTCGGTAGCCGGGTACCAGGCCACGAGGCCATCCAGGCAAAAGAAGGGCCGACGACCTAGCTAAAAGAGGGTCAGCCGCGGAAAATTTATAGGCCCGGAGCTATTCTGCGGTATCTCGGCAGGTCTCTTCAAAGCATCTATTAAGAGTTGGGTAGACAGACAGTTTCAAAGCAGTTCATTAAGACCCGCTCGGCCCAAACCCAAATAACAGGACATTGTAAACTCAACAAGGGGAAAAAATAAACCTTTGGGGGAGGATAGCCTGTGTAGGGTTTTTGCCAGGAGGCTGAAGAAACAGCCTTACATGTGTGGTGCCATTGCGAAGCACTATGCAGGCTTAGGTTTACTAGGCTTGGGAGGAGAAGCCAAAACCGGCAAGTTATCGGAGGGCCCGTGTCGAGACTCTGGAGTCTAGTTACGAACAGGGGGCTTGGACAAGGCACTCTAAAGAACGATATGAGAAACCACAATAAATCTGGTAAGGTTGCAGTGGTGGAGGCCATCTCCGCTCAAATAATCTAATCTAATCTAATCAAAAGTAGTTTGTATTGCTTGTCGATGGGTTATTCAGAAACAAAAAATCGCTAAAAAAAAAACTAAGCTAAGCTTAAATGAGGCAAAGAAATGTTGCTGTTGCTTTATCATAGTAGTTTGTATCAGCACTAACAAACGTTACTGTAAATATAGCCAAATATATGGGGTACACCTTAGCATTTCAGTTATTCTGCAATAACTAAAAGCTTTTCTGATAGACAGCTAAGAGTAAAATGACAATCCCACCTGCTCTTCCCTAAGTATATTTTTGGTTTACAACAAAGAGCTTTACGTGTCATAAAGGGAGTAAACTACGGGGCTGAATGCAGGCCACGTTTTATCGCATGTTTTTGCTTATACAATTTACATTGTTTACTTTATAAAAAAAAAACAACACAAACTACACAACACATAAAGGCACACTTTCCCCCATCTAACGAGAAATAGAAATATGTTTAAAATATTATAGAATTTAAAAAATAAAATAGGACAAGCATATCCTACTATTTTGGTGACATGGCTGCCTAATGAATTAGTTATGGGTCCATGTAAAACCTCCTTCTGTTTTTAATTGCAGCTTTCAATTGTAAATTTAATTGAAGATAATATACATGATAGAAATGATAATATTTGCAATAAGTGCTGAATGAGTGTTTAACATTAATAAAGTTTTTGTCTTTTTCCTTATTATTCGCCCTTTGTAGGAACGAATTCTAATTTTAAACAGTCCAATTTCACAAGACAAATGGTCGTGGCATGGGCGTAGCGAGGTATGGGCAGGGAGGGGCAGTTGCCCCCCCTTAGAAGAGCGGTCGTTAGCTGGTAAACTAATTCACGAGCTTCATAATTTGGCGACGCTTCTTATAAGACCTAATAAATTAACAGGCTTGAAGACGGGCCGGAAATCCAACTATATACGTGATGTGATCCCTAATATAATTTTTTTTACATCATTTCTTACTCTAAAAAATGTCACTTATAACGATAAGGGTAGTGTAGTTTTTTTTGTTATAGAAAAATGAATCATAAAACGTTTTGTGAAAACTTAAAAAGAATTTTTAAAAAAGTAGTAAGGTAGCCCATGATAATATTACTCGAGAAGATAAACCCACGCGCATGAGATAAGCCTATCTCTCTCGCACGACTGACGTCACTCGATGACAAATTTCCCCAGAAACAGCGAGTTTTAGTATGGCGTTCCGATTTTAATTTAGATGTTCGATGGATTTAGTGTATTGTTTATTTAATTTTTGAAGCCAAACCCAAATTTTGTAACTTTTGCGTAAGGAACTCGACCACATTTAACAATTTTAATGGGGAGTCATTAAAGTTGACTAAAAATTATTTAAAATCGCAAATTGATTTAGCCAAATCTTTATTTTAAAAATTTAATGTTACATAGAGATATTAAAAAAACAAAGAAAAGAGAAAAATTGCGAAAATTTTTAAAATAGATTAATTAAATTTGGTTTTCTTGTGTAAATTTGTTAATTTTCTAAGTACTAATATATTCTTAAAAAAATAAACATAATTGTTAAACATTACAGTGTTATTTTCTTAACACCTCTACCCATAAGCAATTAAAAAATGTAGACTATCCTTTATAGGTAGGTATAGCGCATAAAACTCAATAAAAATTTTAAAAAATTTTCACAATACGCTGTATATTAATCCTCTACTTTTGTTTTATTTTTTTTGCAACATAACAAAATATGTACTGATATTTTTCTGCAGAAGTATTAGTCTAAAGTAGGTAACTAAATTTAGTTTAAAAAAAACCATAAATCATTTTTTTGTTAAAAGTAAAAAGTTTATTATTAAAACAAGCCTTTAGACTTTTCATATTGCATATGTTTAAATTAAAATACTTTAAATAATTATAATCGTTTGTTGTTCGTTTTTTTAAAACCCTTTGTCAATGTCAAACGGACATTTTATTTTTTATTCTATACCTTATTTTTAAAGGCTTATTATCATAGCACGGATCCTAAATCCCACATACAATTAAGGAAATATCTTACATACTATTATAATAATCATAAGTAATATCAAAATACAATAAACGTTAAAAAAGGCTTTAAAACACTACTTTCCCAACCGATAAGCAGAATTTTTGTCATCGAATGACGTCATGCGCGTTGGTTTATCTTTTCGAGTAATAGTATCATGAGGTACCCTGACTAAAATAGACATAAAGGATATTTTCGCGACTTACCGTTTTTAACTACTGGTTGATAGCAGTTCTTTCCCCCACCATTCTAACCGTGTTTAACCCGCCTATCCTCGCCAAAACGAAACGGTTTACGTATGTCAACTTACTACTAATGGTTTAATACACTTTTAAGTTTAAATTTAAATATAAGGTCTTTGGAGAGTTAAGAAATAAGTCGAAAAGATAACATATTAACCAAAATTTTCATTTAATAAGATATTAGCTGTTTCTTAGTCAACTATAATAAGTAAATTTTTCCTTTATGATTGTAATAAAATTGTATTGATTCATCCATTTAGGAATTAACTAATAAACCAAAAAATCTGCAATCCAAATAGTTGTTAAACCATAGCAAAAAAACATCACAGAACCAAAACAATAGAAAAGCCGCGAATTCTCCATTATTTTAAATTTAAATTTGACATAACCATTATTAACGCTCCTTCTGACTAGTGGCGATAGCGGTAGATACTGGGTACAAAGTAATGACGTAATACTGACGACAGAACACCTTCCCCTACGTTACCGCTTCTCGCGAAAATAAACCGGTATGTTAACTGTCCTAACAATGTTCAACGCGGTATGTCGCCAAAATTTGATGATAGAAGCGGAGCGGGTGCGCGGGATGTGAAGTGAGAGGGAAGGCACATAATCAGCCAATGTTCTGCTCCTTCATGCGTCGCCGCTCGCATTTATTCAAGCTATTTCTGATTTTCATAAATTTTTTTATTACTACCTCCACTGCTCATGTAAAACTCATATGGTAAACACAACAATCAAAACAAACAATATAATCTAGAATTTTCTTTGTCTGCCCCCTCCCCTTATATACAATCCTGGCTACGCCCTTGGGTTATAGGGATAGCATGCTCATAGGGATATGTTTGAGATCATAGATTCGTCTATGATACAGCTTATTACAGGTCGATTGTTGCTCTGGCATGTGGTGCGCTGTTCGATAAGATCTTTGTTTTTTAAGACGAGTTTGGTCACAAAATATAATATTGCAGTAGGTATTCGTCTTTTTTGAGGATACCTCACTTTATGTTGTCTCTTCTATTAATGTAACATATTATAATCTATACACACTGAACTTACCTTTGTAACCTAGCTGACTAGTAAATATCACCCAACAGAACGATGCTACCCATAAGATGGGCGATATTGCAGCGTACCATGCGGCATCCGAAGGATTATAGACGTAATCTATAGTTCCCATGAATGTCGCTCCAAATAGTGACGTCAGAAAACTGAATAGGGCCAGGGTGTTGCCTATTCGTAACTGAGCCTAAAAACAAAAAATAAAATTAAAATTAATAAGTCTGTATAGAGAAATAGTTATTTATTTTCCTAGCAAGTGCGAAAAGTAAGATTTTTCTAAACTCGGCTGCTGTTGCACGAACGACGAGCAGCAGTTAAGTGAGGGAAAATCTTTTTGCGCATGCGGTAGGAATAATTTTATTCCTTCGAGCCTCAGATAAAAACAAAAAAAAAAAAGAATATTTAATGCGCGTTCGCAAAGTTGAACTTTGCGAACGCAAATCCGGGAGATTTTCCGCTTTTTTCCTGAGACTCCGTATATTGTCTTATAAATTTTACGATTTTGTAATATATCTAATTTTGGATCTGTTCTACCTATTTAGTGCATTTAGACGAACAATTTCCCATTAATGTGCTGTTATTAACAAATATGCAAAATATTTACTTTTAACTTACCTTACTTAATACCACGTGTCCATAATTCCTTAGCAAATATCCCATAAATATGCCCATAATATAAACGGTAAGTCTATGTGGTGGTAAAATGTACATGTTGTCTGCAGTATCAAAAAGTTGCTGTATTCTAAGAAACATAAAAATGTATTGACTTAGTTTTTAAGTTTTGTATTATTTTGTAAGTTTTTTAAATTCGATGGTTTTTTAAATATGTCTAAATTCTGGAATCATATTATTTCTTTATTTTAAGGATATAGTTAAACTTCGTTAAATGAAGTAAAATACTTTGTATAGGTTTTATTATATTTAAAAACTTTTTTTTTAAATCTTACTTTTTGGTGTATATTGATAAATATCAGGAACTTAATAATTTAATCCTAAAAAGTGCCTTGCAAAGTATTTTTTTTTCTTTGATAAGCAGGAGGTTGGTGTTTTTTAAACCTAATATTAAAATATATTGTTCTGCCTTAAAATGGACATTTTCCAAAAATTCCTCCTTTCTTGAAATTGATTACCATCAAATGGGAACATGCACTGTGGGCACTAAGATATTAAACAAATACACTTAATTTATAAAATTAATGCTTATTTTTAGTAAAAAACACCTCAAATGTACGTTCAATATGCATGTTCACACTTGATGGTAATCAGTTTCAAAAAGGGAGATTGTGGAGTTTAGTCCACGTGGTCTCTTCACAACTTAAAAACCAGAGATTACCGAAAAAAACTAATTTTGGATTTAAGATCAGCGTCTCAAAAAACCCCATGTCAAGCCCAATGTGACTGCCTATAAAAAAACACAAGGTTTCAAGTAAAACTGTTGACTTGGGTCCTCTTTCGGATAAACCAGATGTAATATTTTACATCCGGTTGGATAACAACTTGTTTTTTACACCCTATATATAAATCCCAAATTTTAAAATGATATCTCTTATGCTTGGCAAGTCGCGACAAGGCTCCACAAAACGCAAGCGTGTGAACAAAGTGTTTGGCTTGGCTTGCGTGAGCCTGCAAAAGCTTGCCGCCGATCCGGGCAGGTTTTTGAACACACATTTAAGAAGTTTGCGGCAAGCGCTTGGAACTCACTAACACACTTGCAAGCATGTAAACGGCATGGCAAGCGTGTAAATGTAGCATTATATAAACGTAGAAAAGATGTGTGCAATACTTCCCGTGCACCCGGTATAATGCTATTTTTTTTACTCA
Organism: Listronotus oregonensis; assembly: GCA_019359885.1. Lineage (NCBI taxonomy): Eukaryota > Metazoa > Arthropoda > Insecta > Coleoptera > Curculionidae > Listronotus > Listronotus oregonensis. Next base: position 19,666 of record JAHBCN010012851.1, read on the forward strand.
ATGTTCTTTTTTTCAATGAAATCCTATAATTACATACCTTACATAGATTAAAACATCAAATAATACTTACGATGTTCCAAAATGCACATAATTTGACAACCGCATAGTATATGTCACATAGTATCTAGCCATTGTGGCTATTGCGGCCAATATCAGTAAAACTGCAGAACCTTTTTTCGGCCACTTCCACAACCCATACACCATAAACGGTGAAACAAAAAATAGTTGTGTGTCAATTCCTAGATGATGGGTGTGTTAAACACTACAATAAACAATAAAATATTAAATATTACTTTATAAAAAAAACCCAAAAAAGATATTTTAAATTGGTTTAATGTATTTCCTTTATAATATTTAAATAACATATTTTTTAATATGTTCCTGTTGGCCTTCTTCTTGCCTGGAAAGTATCTAGAGAATGGGACCACTTCGGTCCTGGTCCCGGGGGTTTTTTTTATCTTGGGACAGTCCACGAAGGCTGATGCCTAAGTACTAACGTACCGTGGGTGTCTTCAGTGTGGTGAGAGGGAGTTTGTTCACAGTGACGGGGTATAGCAAACTGAGTGAAAAAGGACCCACAACTCATTTCACTTTAGAAAAAGAAAAAAGCTACTTCCTTCTCTTGATATTCTGATGAAAAAAAGATGTAAATAATTTTTAAATTAAATTTTACAGAAAACCCACACATACAATCACATATCTAAATTTTAACTCTAATCACCTAATAATGGTAAAAAGTCTTTTTGCTAGAATTAATATAATTTGTTTTGATCAAAATAAAGGAAATAAAAAATAATTTTTAAAAGACATTTTGGTTAAAAATAATTATCCTCTGAATTTTATAAACAAATGCTTTTTAAAATTTAAATGTCAAATTTAAGACCTCTTTTTTTTACCATATATTTCTGGTTTTTCTGTAAAAAAAACCTAACAAATAGGTAATAAATTTAATATTAGTACACTCTTTAAAACACAAAACACCATGAGATAGTAAGTTAGAAAAACAAGACCATACAATATAAACAAAAATACAAAAGTATTATTTATAAGATCTTTCGTAAATGTATTAAATTTTATATGGGTGAAACTTCCAGACCATTAGCCAAACGCATAAAATAACATAGAACAGACATTAAATCACAGACTTTCACAAATCAAAATTTTATCAACATGCATGTGATAACAACCACATAATAAACTGTTTCTAGTACTTTAGCAAGGAAAACTTGTTCAAAAAGCTTAAAATAAAAGAACATGCATTTTTATTATTAAATAAAGATAAATGTGTAGCATCAATATCTGTTAATTTAAAAAATACATGGTTACCTATGCTCGATGCTGAAGTAATTTCAGGTAAACTTAAAAGCAATAAACACACCACCTTTTTTTGTCTTTGTGAAAGTTATAAATATACCAGTTACATACACACAAAGTAATAGACATTTATGACAAAATGTCATAAATAATAAAAAAGTTTCTAGAATATCCTAAATTTTAAACCAAAATTCTAAAATTCTTCAAAATTTAATATTAATTTCTATTTTATTTTTCATTGAAGTCAATCTTGATACGGGTAGCCAACGAAACGTAGATAAATGCTTTAAATTTTTTTGTTTTTTTGGGGATTCTTTCCTTTTTTTCGGTTTTAGGTAATCTCCCACTTTCTAGGGGTCAATAGGACACTTAGTTCGCTATACCCCTGGCCAGGACAGAAGTGGTCCCATTTAACAAAAGCATGAATCTGCCACATTTAAAATATTTTTCTATGTATTATCAAAAAATCATTTAATGATATTAAAAATAATTTAATTACAGCTTCTTACCATATCTTCAAAACCAAAATAATTGTGAATAAACAACATGTTTCTCCACCAATTTTTTTTACATATATCTGAATGGTGCGTAACTACCATGTTCCACATTGGTCCGTTGTTCAGCCAGGGCAGAATAAATGTACAAAATGCTAAAATAGGAACAAATTTGTACATGTGTTATTAAAACAAGGGATTAGTTGATTACCTATTAACGCTGCGAAGGTTGGTACGATTCGATACAGTCGAGAGACGTATTCCTCGATGATATTAATTTTTCCATTTTTCTTTAGTTTTCCAATTAAAGAATACGATGTCAAAAGTCCCGAAATCATTATAAATGGATCCGTGTACAAACTGGCTGCCCTTCCAAGAACAGCAAATGGTTGAGCAAGAACCTAAAAATAAAAAAGAACCTATTAAAATGTAAAATGGTTTTAAAAAAAGTAAATGGGGCATTTTATTACATAACAGGTCAAGCACCAGTCAAAGATAATACTACTACGAATAGATGGTTCATTTAAATGGGGCGTTTTGAATCAGTTCGAAGATATCAATGCTTCCGTAAATGCGAATAAAATTAAGTCGGTAACCCCTGCCCCAGCGAAACAAACCGTGCGTCATTGCCAATGTCTGTCGCTTGTACCTTATTCGGAGCACGAAGTAGCGAAAGCGGGCGGCTAAACGGATTATTGTGTTTTTTCTAGTTGCGTTTCATCACGCCAATAGTAAAGGCCTGCCGGCAACACTGTTTAACTTTCGTTCAAGGATAGCGCGAAAATCTCTCAATGGACATCGGCTCGCGTTAGCCAAAGTCCATTAGGGGTATCAAAAATATAGCATTGAATGGTTCATCTTATCCGTAGTAGTATTATCTTTGCACCAGTGCACTTTTTGTAATGAATTGGTATTTAAGCAGTTAATTGTTTTAAAGTTGACCGGTTGCTTTATTTGCTTTTAAGTTTGCTCATTAAGTTTTTTTTAATGTTAAAAGTTGTCAAAAACCCATGTTAATACCAATTTAAAGCCTGTAAAACTTATGCAAACGTTTTTTAATGACGTCAATTGCACTAAAATAGACACAATTGAAGGATTGCAATGTGAAATCGCCTAAACATTACTGTTAACAGTTTTTGACAAGAAAAAATAATTTGTTCTTTAGAAACACTAGTACAGGGGATTAATTTAAAGTGTCATCACTGTAGTGGTTTTGGTCCGTAATAATTTTAAGGAGGGGAAGGGGGTTATTCGTGCAAAAAGAGGCACATTTTTGCTGATTTTTTTGGACCACACAGATAAAAATCTATTTATTAAAACTAGTGCTATATTAAAGTATAACATTCGAAAAATATTAAGTAAAATGTTTATGAAAAAATATTAAAAAATACGGCAATGGCAGCAATAATTTGGAGGTCCGAAAAAAGTAGAATTGTGATGCCCCTCATAACTAGGTGCTGAATCATCTGAAGTCAAAAAACCAAAGTTTTTTCGTTAAATTATCTCTTTCCCCAGGTAACGATGGGAGAGTTTTTCGAAATTTTAATTTTTCACTTTTTGGAACACTTTAAAGTGAAAAACGTTTTTTTGCGAAAAATATCGGCTAATAAAAAAAATTCTTAACAAATTTGAAAAAATTCTTCAGCGTTTCCTCGTAAATGTACAGAAATAGTATTCAAAATTTTAAATGGATCGGTAACAGTTTAAGAATTTGAAGTCATTGGAAAATCTTTTTGATTATGAAAACATTTTTAGGGGAAGACCCCTGGAGCCTGTAAAAAAAGAGAAAATGGCTTTTCCAAAAATTTAGATAATATTTTGTAGCCCAAACTATGGCTAAAAGTTCTTTTTCTATTGTAGTGTAATTTGTTTAAGTAGGATTAAGGGTGCGAGAAGTATACTTTATAGGGAGATCTAAATCGAATAAGCTGAATAAGAAGAAACAAATAAATAAGACTGCTCCGATGGCATAGATGGATGTGTCGGTTGTAAGATTGAATGGTTGTAAAATGTTTTTTCTTTAACTAAGTTGCTAATGGTTTTGTAATTGTAAAATTGTAAATGAATTTATACTTGTAAAATAATTGTAAAATTTCTTAATATATTTTTATAGTAGTAACGAGGCACAGAAAGGATTTAATTTCCTGCGGAGTTTTAGGGTACTGGATATTTTTGGATGGTTAATATTGTTATTATCGGTGGAAAAATATAATTTTACTGTTTTATTAAAATTAACCGTTCTTTAAGTCTTTAAACATTTATATAACTAATATGTTTATGCAGGGATACAAAGGAGATTAAAATATTATTGACTTAGTCGGTGGAAAAATATACCTGGGACTGGTAGATATAAAAGACCAAGGTTTGGGCTAGTAGTATAGGGGGCAATATGGACCCAAGGCCTAAGGAGCTAGTATAGGCTTGACCACCTAGCTTACTTTTAAAAATTGCGTCTTTTAAGTACGTGCCATTAACTTCAATGCACCTTTCAAGATTTGACAAGAAATAATTCACGACAAGATGAAGGAAAACCTGATCTATTTACCGGATCTCTTCAGGAATTCGGATTTTAAGCTCTTGGATGTTTTCTGGACGAGTTGCAAAAACCTTTGACTTTAAATAGCCCCACAGAAAAAAGTCTGGTGCAGTTAAGTCCGGGGACCTTAAAAGCCAATTTAAATCTCCAAATAGTGAAATGACTCAGCCATTAAACACTTCTTGCAGAACTCCTTTAGAGTTTTTAGTGGTATGTACTGTCGCTTCATCTTCTTCTAATAAAGTTACTCTTTATGTTTTCACGCAAAAAAAACTCGTAGTTAAACTGAATAATCCATGAGAATTAAAACTAAACATTAAATTATGTGTTCAAACCTAATCTTATTACAAAGATAACCTTTTACGAGAATCATCGATTAAAAATATGTTGATTAAAATAATTTTATGAAAAAAAACGTACTGACTTATCTCATATAGAATTAATTTAAAGATCAAAATAGGTAGTTTATTATGGAGAACCCTGTATAATCAATTTTAAAAATATACTTACTTCTACAAATTCAGTTCTGTTGACATATGGTATAAAAAACAAGGCCATAGATTTATGTGCTAGAAGTAATAGGACAGCGTTTGCCATTCTTATGCCATGAATAGCCTCAATGTCACCAGGTGATCTGCTTATTGTAACTAAAGTCTTGAAGTTCTTTGTAAACGAAAAGCTTGTTATCAGTTTATCTAAAAAGTGTTAATTTTTTTAGTATTTAAATATTATTAAAGTTTATTTAGCTTATATTAAATACTTACTTTTTTCACCAACAGCATATTGATCGTAAAAAGTTGCAAATAGTTCAAAAAGAATGATACTTCCAAAAATTGCGCTAAAAAATTAAAGAGATGTTAGTAAAAACTGCAAATTCATTGGAAGTTTAGGGTAATGTTAATAAATATCTTACAGACAGAAGTCAGTTAGTTTAGTGGATTTTTTTAATTTTTAAAAGGCCTTTAAAAAAGAGGTAAATTTTGAAAACGGCAGACTATTCAACAATCGTTACAGAAGAACTTTTGTATAAAACATTTTTCTTTATCTCTTTTAACTAAAAAAATATAGTGTCATTCTGAAATTGACATTTTTTTTTATTTTCCCCTTAAAATAGAAAAAATTTCCAAATTGTGATTTTACCATTTTAAGTTTGACCCAAAAAAGCAAATGACGCCTACATTACTTTTTTGATAGCACTAACAATTACGGAGATACCATATAAAAGTATCAAAAATTGGACGCCCTGTACATAAACTCTCGAATGACCTTTCTAACCCACAAACCCAAAGTGGTTACATTTCACAAATAATAATGTTTTAACTTTAACTTACATAGCCAATAAGGTAGATTGTGGAACTTCTTTTCTATTGGCACTCTGACACATAGCTGGGTTCACTTCGTATCGTACTTCTAGCTCAGTACCATCTAAAATTCCTTTGACTGTTTTTTTCAATCCTTTTTCGACATCTTTTGCACTGCAAGAACTTGGTACGCATAGGGCCCAATTTATACTCGAAAATCGTGGAACCCTGTGACCTGGCTAAAAATAGATATTGTTGTTTAAAAACGTATGTATTTGTTAGTATTTTTAATAAACTATGAATTATTATTGACAATAAAAAAGTTAAAAAAAATTTCTTTAAAATAGTCTTTTTCAACATTAACAAGAAAAATAAAATTTTATGGAGATACACAAATTAAAAATCTACTTACATCTTCCAATTTGCTCCTGAAATGATAATGGGACTGCATGAGCTTATGTAATCC
>JAHBCN010012852.1:0-25841 GCA_019359885.1 Listronotus oregonensis
TTTTTTAAAAAAGTTAGCCTTCGGTCGAGTCGGTAAAAATCAAAGAAAGTCGACGTTTCATGAACTTGTTTAAAATTGTTTTACGCCGAGCAACTTGTTCATTTAACAGATTAGTGTGCCTCCGGCTATCATCTGCGCTGTTTTGGTTTCTGCGATGATTATACTAATGAAGTGGCGTCAGGCAGACGTTGTTAAGCTAATCGAGGAATACAAGGAAAGGAAACTTTGTGGACCCTACGCTAGTCTTTCTTTCACCGAATTGCATCCTAAATGATGTAGTTTTTTCAATTTGTCCTCCGATACGCAGAATCAAGTACTCAAAGTCTGAACTTGTCATTCTTACGAAGTTCTTAAAATTGCCGTTAGTTTTCAGTTCCCCCGCCAACAAGTCTCTGTCATCTCTTTGCAAATCGAGTATTAAATCACTACCACTATATTTTTTCCTTGCTTGGAAGGACGTACCCACAAGCGTCTTTTAGCCCTTCCATTTTTCGGACAGCATATAACCACACAAGCAGCGGCAGCAAGCATCACGTCCTCATTGCTTGAAGCTATAATTGCAACTAGAGGTGAAGATTTAAACATGTTGCAGGTGGCAAAGGGTGTTTCAGCCCTTTGTTCAAAAACAAATGTTTAAGGAAGTTCGATAAATAAAAGTTTAAGGTTTGTAAAACAAAAGTTTTATTGAACATGTCCAACAAACAAAAGTTTATTAAACAAGTTGCATAGTGCAAACGCGGCTTTTATTATAGATAAGCCAAAATTTTGTTTTAAAATTATTAAAGCTTACTATATGTATTCCAACAACTCTTAAAAATATATAAAGCAAAACTTAGCCATTTTATTTAAAAGACACCTACTTAAAAAACTTTGCTGAAAGCTGGTTTTCATCATAGACCAACATTACCTGATAAAAAATAAACAATAACAAAGTATAGGAGCAAAAATAGTTTTCTAGTAACTGTAAGGACTATAAAAATCGTTTTAGTAAAGTATTTTATTTATTTTTAAAAGTCTTGCATTGGAAAAGTTATGTTTTCCGTTTACAATAACAAACACAGAAAAGTTATTGAGTTAACACCACGCTATTTGTTATTTGTATTTTAGTACTTGCTTAATAAAATAAGTAGGTATAACCATTTAAAATTCTAGAAGCTATATTAGGATTCCGGAGATATTGCATGTTAAAGTAAAGGTAAAATAACCTTCGTAAAGTTTTAAAAGTAAATTTATTGCACTATGCTCGAGACCATAAACATTTTATAAAACTTTTATATGACATATTACCAGTGCCGGATTAACCACCTAACAAGAGTAGCAATTGCTACGGGCCCCGCGCGAAAGGGTATCCCGCATGCGTAATTACATACTATACTATTACTCAGAGCACCGGAGATAGATAGAGGTTGCTCTGAGTCGCAGTATAGGTTGTAGTAACGAATACGCGCGAATTTTCACTTCATAATATACTACAGCCCAGAGCGGCGCTTAAAAATTTTATATAAAATGCTGTATAGCATGTTGTATCACTATGAAAATGTGTTGAAATTATTTGGATGGATACTTACAGAGGTATTTAAATGGGGGTTTTATTGCCTGCATAAAATCCTCAGACAGATTTGTTTTGTTTAATGTCCTGAACTATTATAAATTATTGTATTGATACAATACCTGCTTTAACCTTACTCCCTTATAACTTTATAATAACAAAAAGAATAAGCATAATAACGTTTTGACAGATAAGTACTACATTACGAGGGAGTTATTTCAGATGTACGTAGAGGGAAGTATTGTCAGAGTTCTCAAATAATGTAGGTTGTATCACAGTATATTTTAAATTCTTAGAATTAAAGTGGAAATTAAACCAGTTTATTTAGTATTTAATTTTTCTAATTATTACAAAAAAATACATTTTTTACAAATTCGTGATGTATTATATCGTGCTTAAAATAAAAGAAAATAAACCCATATAAATAAAACAGCATTAAGCTTAAAAAAACGGGCATAGTTGATACAAAATAAAATTATGAAGACAAAACAGAATAAAATAAAATGCCTATACATTAGTGAGATTTAGCACTACGTCTATTAACAAAGACCGCTTCATTTAAGGATCTTGAGGCTTTGCGTTTCCTATTAAGATTTTTATTTTTGGTGGGCCTTCCAGCCTGAATCCTTTTGGAACCAGACGTAAGGTCAGGTCTTTGTGCGCGCCTACTAATTGATGTCGGTTGAACGTTAATTTTTTTTCCACGCCGAATATTTTTTATATTACCAAATGCATGTAATAGTTCTGTAGAAGTTTTAATTTTTTCAAGACATTTATTTAGTCGAACGATAATGTTTGTTGAGTCTGGTGATATGTTATTTTTAACCATTTCAATAATATTTGAAAAATTTTGGCTACGTAGATATAATAATTATTAAAAATAATGTCATAATAAAAACACATGAAGTATGACCGATTATGATAACAATGGACTTGATAGATAGGGTACTATAAAAAAGTTTTAAAAAACAATAAATAATAATATTATTATTATAAGTTCATAATAATCCAACACATCTTCACAATATTAAAACATGCATACATAGCATTTTACATCACATTTTTAACCGCCGCTCTGGGCCGTAGTATATTATGAAGCGAAAATTTGCGCGTATTGGTCACTACAATCATACTTACACCCACTCATCTCTACCTGAGCGTAATTTTTTGAGTGAAACTTATCAAGATGTAGTATATTGAATTTTCTTGATAACACAAAAACGTAAAGTTACAACTTTTGCTACTAGGACAATTCACGTCAGACAATCAGAAACCAATTATTTCCATTTCTTGGCGTAAATAAAAGACTGAATTTCATACGGTAAACGTACAAGTTCTACAAAAAGTTGCTTGTATAAACGTGTTAGCACGGGAGACTACCGCAAAAAACCAAACCAATAAGAAATACGCCTATTTTTTTTATATATTACTATGAACTATAGTCAATTCAAAGCCGCATTGCTGCCTCAGCTCAGCGGGTTCAAATTGCATTTTTTTTAACCTTTAAAAAAAATCGTGAAAAATCGGGTTTTTTAATATAACTCGAAAACAATTAATTTAAAGAAAAAAAGGTATATAATTAAAATAAATGGTCTAGTAAAACTACGTCAGCTTATTTAAATAAAATTTTTTGTAGCCCTTTTTGTTTTTGAGATATTAACGATTTATATTTAAAATCAAAACGCAAATATTTAAAAAACTAACAATAAAAGAGTTACAAAAAAATGTAATTAACAAAAAATATGCCATTTAGTAAGCTCTATAAAAAAAGTTTTAGACACATTTTTAAAAAAATAAGTAATAGAGGACGTATAGAGAAATAAGTAATTTTGGCCATTAAAAACTTCGCTAATAACGATATTTTTTGGTACAAGTAAGTATGGCAGCTTCGATCCATCTAAAAATTAATTTAAAATGTTCTATTTATTAAATGAAACAAAATAAAACACATGTGCCTCGAGGCAATGGTGGATAACCTGGTGGCACGGATATTTTTTTTTTGTCCCGTAACTGTACTCATTCTGATCCACGTAAAACTGTTACTTAAATAAATTTTAAACTTTATTTTAGTAAAAATAATAATAATAAGAGGCTTCTCTATCTGGGTGTTATATACCTGGCAGGACGCTGAACATATCTCGATCTTCTATGTGTATAGCTCATTGTTTAAAAATTCTTATCATCAATTTAAATAATAATAATAAGAATTTATAATAATTTATAAAGACAGTCACTTGTCCAGAATAATCTTGAAAAAAAATTAATCGTATTTTTAACATGAAATTTTTTTAATAGTTTTTTTTTCAGTCAAATTAATGGATAAACTTTAATTTAATTATATTTTAAAGTGATAAATAAATGGGTAAACATCATAATTTAAAAAAAATGACTTTAAACCTAGAAGAAGTAAACAGGTTAATAAGAGAAATGTTCTAAAGTTTAATGCCAAATAAACTATATTTTTTTATGTTAAAAATAAAATTTTCTTAACATCTTTCTGAATAAGTACCCGTTTTTATAAATTATTGATATTATTATTTTAATCGATAATAAAAATATTTAAACGATCAGCTGTACATGTACAGCCTTCTATCAGGTAAATAACACAAAGATAAAGAAGGCAATTATTATTATTTTTTCAATTAAGGAAAGTTTAAATTTTATTTTAGAATAAGTTTCAAGTCGATTAGAATGGATATAGTTATTGGACCAAAAAAAAATATGAATAGAACATTTTGAATTAATTTTTAGATGGATCGGAGCTGGTATACTTACTTGTAATAAAAAATTTTGTTATTAGCAAAACTTTTAATGACCAAAAATCACTTTTTTTGCTTATATTCCTTTTATTACTTATTTTATTAAAAATGTGTGTTTTTATAGTTACTAAGGCATATTTTTTGTTTATTACATTTTTTTTGTATTCTTTTAGTTTTTGAAATATTTGCGTTTTTATTTTAAATATAAATCGTTAACACCTCAAAAATTAAAAGAGCTACAAAAAAATTCCTAAAAAAACTGACGTAGTTTTATTATACCATCAACTTTTACTATATACCTTCTGTTTCTAAAATCAATAGTTTTCGAGTTATATTAAAAAAACCTGTTTTTCATGATTTTTTTAAGGCAAAAAAAAGGAAAATTAAAGCCTCTAAGCTAAGGCAGCAGTGCGGCTTTGAATTGACTATGGTTCAAGTAATATAAAAAAAAATATGCGTATCTCTTACTTGCTTGGTTTTTTGCGGTGGCCTCCCGGTCTATAGTAGAATTTAAGTCGACTCAATAATCAGCTCTACAAAAAGTCTGACCTATGCAAGCACTCTTACCCGACACTTAGTGTGGATGTGTAGCAGAATTGAAATGGCTCGATTTAAAGAGTTAAAATTATGTATTTATTTGTAATGTCAACAGTCTACATTATTTTTTGTATAATTTAGTAACCATTTAAAAAAAAAACTTATTTTCAAGAATATAAGTATATTGAGTTATAGAACTTATAATTAAAAAAAATATATTTTATTACATTTAGAGTGATTTCCATTAATTAAATTTTTTATAACCATTTCGTAATCCTGACATAGTAAGATCATTAAAAAATGCAGAAAGAACAATGTATAAAATAAACCATTTCCAGAACCATATAAGTTTAAATTCCAAAGCGCGAGAGTCTCACTTGTGTTTTTTTAAAACCAATGTTAGGTCTCCTACCCCTTATTGGTACAATGGACACCCAACCAACGGATAGATGGCGGTTTCAAAAGCTACACTAATAAATATCAATTTTAACATATTTCTTAAAGTTGCCGAAAAATTGTAAAAATTGTGGCAAAAATATGAACGATAGCTCATATAATGTAAAATCTAAATTGAAGAAAGACAGTTTTTTATGAAAATTAAAATTTTAGTTTGTCATTATCAATAAACATAAACAAAAAAAGGGTCTTAGCTTTTTGATAATAACTCAATAACAATGACCGATATCGAAAATCGGATAAATAGCCCTAAAGAGGGGAACGGCATATTTCTAGCTCTCCTAAAACGAGACCAAAAGAAACTACGGCCACACCTCAAGGTGATATTTTAAGCCAACTACACCTTGGGAGATTCTGGACAGCATCCCCCAGAGGAACCGGAGTCTTATCGCGCCATCAGCCTTACCTCCTTTCTCCTGAAAAAGTAAAAATTAATGAAAATTAACTGAAAAAAAACTAGTTTTATTTTTATTCCAACTTTACATTTTTATGTAAAAGGACCTGCTGAATCCAAATTCACGACCAAAATTTAGGTACCACATGTATTTTTTTCTAACCGAACCAAAGAATGGACTAAAAATTACTATTTTTAAATCTTCGCGGATCTTCCCAAACTTCATATGGAGAGGGTTTTTTTCGGTCGCTGATCACGAATCTAAAGAAGAAGAAAAATGGGATGATATCAGGAACTGCAACTTCGCAAAAATAATGGTGAGCTATCCAGACAAGTTAATAGCAAAAAAAAGCCTTATGGGCTCCACACTAACGGGCGTTCTAACTGGACATTGCGGGCTACAAGGACATCTATTTAAAATGGGTCTAACGAACACAAAATTATGCAAAGACTGTGAACAAGAAAATGAGACTGTGAAACACATTCGTAGCGATTGTCCCACCCTCACATTTGAACGGAACTCCGTGCTGGGCACGAACTGGCCATTACTAGCCTAAATTATTAATTATACTATTTTAAATCAATGGGTAAGACGATGCAGTAAATCTCCTACCTACAAGAGAAAGCACAAAGAACCTACCGAGGTCTAGGTGCAGTGGTATATTACCACCATCTGAACATTTAGATCAGATTAAAATCTGAAGTATTTTATTATAAAAATCAGGATTGCACACATCTACCATGTTGAATCTACAGACGTGGTTTATGTGTTTTTCAAGATGACTAATAGATTTTTTGAAAATCAACGGAATAAAGCCAAATTTTGTATGAGGTGGCTTTTAAGGTTGCTGATTTCTAATATAAAGTCAAATTTAAAACATTAATGACAAAATGGTGGATAAAATGAGCCATAACAACAGATTGGAGACAAATTTAGTTTATGTGAGTTTACATATTTGAAGTTAGTATTTAAAATTTAAGAAGACCTGCTCAATATGATAAACAATGTTTTAATTAGAAATAACCTATTTCAAAAATAAACATAAAAACACCCGAATTAATTTTAATTCTGTTAATAGTGGTTTTTGGATCGGTAATTATAATTCTGGAATTTATATCTACCTTAATTGGCATATATCAAATTTGTCTTCGGTCTGTTGTTTTTGCTTATTTTATCCACCATATTGAATCTGCCATCATAAATGTTTAAAGTTTGACTTAAGATTTGGAATCAGCAATTTTATAAACCACCTTATATAAAATTTGGCTTAAATGCGTTGATTTTTGAAAAAATTATTTGCCATCTTAAAAAACACATCCGATATTTTGGACCCGTCATCTTTGATTTCTAGAATAAAACTACACGTGCTACCTTAATCCTGATCGCGAATTTGGATTCAGTTCTTTTATATAAAAATTGTAAAGTAAAATGTAAAAAAGCAGTTTTTTCTATTTAATTTTTGTTAATTTTTCCCATTTTTCAGCAGTTTTTTGAGGTTAGAAAAAAATGTTGACTTGATAGCGGAATTCTGACCCTGAATTCATGATCCAAAGACAAAACCACCATGGAAAGCATATGTCTTATGAGAACTATACCCAACTTTTTTTTTATTTTGTAACTGTTATTGATCATCACATTAGAAATGAGTTTATTTTTAAAAAACTACTACATTCAAAATAATTTGCATATCCACTGCAAAATCTACGATCAACACTCGTCAGCGATATTGAAAAAAACATTTGCGGCGAAGGAAATGGCTTTTGACCATACACAATGCCGTAGAAGACGGAGGTATGGAACCGTCAATAATAAAATGGGTCAAGTCCATGTCTAAAAATCGCGTTATCAGCTCATCAATAGAGGACGCAACCGCACCGGTTGTGGCTATAAAGGGATGTCCACAAGGATGATGGTCGTTAATGATCTCTTTGTAAGGCTGACCAGCAAAGGCTTTAATGTACAAGGCTACCCCGATGACTTTGTTATCATGGGCAAGCATAACTCAATTGTTTCTGCACTGAGGAGGGACTAAACCTCAATTCGAGCAAAAGCTCATAGTACCATTCACCAAAAGAAGAAGGTAAATCTAAAAGCTGACATGCTGAACGGCAAGACAAACGAACTCTCAAAAGAAGTCAAGTATTTGGGGACTGTCCTTAATTAGAGGTTTAATTATAACTAACACCTAGAAATGACTACCGCAAAGGCCACAATGACATTATAATCATGCCGTAAGCTATTTAAAAAAACATAAGGCTTAAACCCAATATGATTTACTGGTGACATATGACTGTCGTTAAACCAATAAGTACCTATGTATCCCTGGTATGGTGGCAAAAAGCAGGTAAAGTAACGACACAAGGAAAGCTTAACAAAGTATAAAGGCTTGACGAATGACTGGGGCAATGAGAACCACTCTAACAGCAGCTAGGGAGGCAATGCTGGGCCTGCTCTCGCTCTACATGAGCGTAGGAAGAGAAGCTCTACTGAGTGCCTCCAGAGTATTACAGACCAGTAAACTAAAGTTAGAAAACTCGACTGGCTGCCCCAAAATATTGGAAAATATTTAAACAGAGGCTCTGACCAAACCCACAGAAACAATTTCAGTGGTGCGTAATTTTCGACATTCCTTAAAACACATAACTATAACAGAAAAGATGTCACAAATGAAACGTGGCTTGCTGATCTGGTACACGCACGGATCCAAGGGGGAAGAAGGCTTTGGGGCATGAGTGTACGGACCCAAACGTAGTAGACTTACAATGCCCCTAGGAAAATATTGCACTATCTTTCACCGAATGTGTCATAAAAGACCCACGGGAAGCAGAGGCTTCTGCTTCATGCTGCTTTGACTTAAGGCCCGCCTGGGAATGCCGAAAATCTCTTAACCAACAAAGGCTGCGAAGCGAGAACGTAAAGCCGCGAAACCATCTACACACCTGTTTCACGACTTACGCGTCACGAGGGTAGAGCTGTCTTAACATGTTAAACGATAGACTACTTTATTACTTTCATATCTATTAGAAAACTGTGGAGCAATTTTTAGGCAACTATTTATTTAAATATTTGCTCTCGTTTGTCAAAACAACGTTCTGATCTTATTGATCCACTATCTAATTAGCTTTCTTGTTGGCGTCATGGTGGATTTTTTAGCATTAGGAATTCATAAATTTTGGCCATTAAATAATATAGGCAAATAAATTATAATGGGGCAAAAAACTTTAAACTAATGTTTAAGCGCGAATCTGGCTACTACTTGTCACTAACTCACACCTTAAAACAATGACGTCGGCATTCTTAACCATATTTTGTATTACAGATAAGCCCTTCCTCTAGGTTAGTCACTAGTACATCAAATCTCGAAGAGTAATTTAGGCTTCTTGACTGCCTGTTTATAAAAAAATTAATAAATATGATACTTACTCCAATTTAGTGTAGGAGGAATCGGCGCATGAGTACTAAAAACAGTTCCACCTCAATTTTTTTATACAATCCTCCTTAAATTGCCCTTCTGATGATATGAATGCATGTTGCCATGCGCCACCTGGTGCCCTATTGTTTAAACCGAAATTGTTTAAACAATTGCAAGGAATTGTTATTTTTTAACAGGACAAAGGTAATATTTTTGGAGATATGAAAAGTTTGAAAAATCTCAAATTTGGGTACTTTTGACTCATGAAAAATTTAGATTAAAAAAAATATATAACATTAAAAATATATTTTTTTATTCTTTAGACAATAGTGAATAATATCCTTTATTGAGATTTTTTTTATTGTTTATACAGGATTTTTAATTGTTTATTAGGCGCGCTCACAAGTATGCGTCCCTTACCTTTAAGTATCGCCGTTTCTCTGACTCATTCACTGTGCCCTAAATCATTATTTATCATTTACCTTAAAAATAAGTAACTTTAACAAATTGTTAAAGAAACCAAAAATTAATAATTTAATTATCTACAATTTGATCTATAAGTTTTTTTCCCGAAATCAATTTAACAAAAATTATTTGAGCTATATTTTACTTGTAAGAGCGCGTAATAAATAATCAAAAAACCTGTATAAACAGTAATTTTTTTTAATCTCAAATAAGGATATTATTAACTATTATATAAAGAATAAAAAACTATATTTTTTATGTTTTATTTTTTTTATATATATTTTTTATGGGTCAAAAATACCCAAATTTGAGATTTTTCGAATTTTTAAAAATTCATATCTTCAAAAATATTAACTTTATTGTAAAAAGTGATAGGACCTTTTTTATTTGTATTTAAAAATAGAATATGAAAAATATTTGTCCGCTTAAAAAATAACAATTCGTTACAATTGTTTAAACAATATGGCACACATTTATATTATCAGTAGGACAATTTAAAGAGGATCGCTTAAAAAAATTGCGGTAAAATAGTTTTCGGTGCTCATGCGCCGATTCCTCCTAGACTAATTGGTCAGAACCACCAATAATTTAGCTTGTATGTTTAATTATATAAAATTATTTAACCTCTCTTAAATATATCTTGGCGTTACAAAAGTGAGCAAAATAATAAAAATATAAATACAAACCTAGTCTGCAATTTGTAATACCCTGTATATTGATGTTGGCAACAAAACTTAAAGCAGTAAAATTTACAAAATATAATAAATTTTATTAAATAAAATAAATTTTAAAACCCTACCTTTAATTTATAACCCTGCTATACAAGATATAATAAATTCTATTAAAAATACATTCAAAACAAAGATAAGACGTAATGTGGCCCTTCTACACTTATCGCATTTAACAATGGCTTAAAAAGCATTCTACTTTACGAATATATATTGGATAACTGCTCTCAAAGCTAAAGAAAAATCACGACATGTATTCACAAAATAAACGTCAAGAGATAAAAGTCAAGAAACCAAACAGTTACCTTTTCAGATATAATACTCAAAACGAGTCAAATATTTGTCCCTCGGCTGCGACGGATATATCATCTCGCAAAGATAAATTGGCCAAGACTTATTTTTACTTTACGAATGGAAAAGTTGTGCAATAAAATATGTCTTTGCTTCAGTTTTATGATATTTAATATCTTACAATTTTAAAGCTATTTTATAAAACTAAGTAAGTAACTTCTTTCAGTCAATAGTAGTCTTTCAATATATGCGAGAGAGTATTAATTTATTAAATTATTAAGGCCAGTTGAAATGAACTGCTTGGGAAATTGCAAAAAGTTTTAGTTTTAGTGATATATTTTTACCCAAAAAAATTAGTAGACCTAAAGACGTCTTTACACTTGCGGCTAGAAAGTCCAAGAAAGTTGTGAAACGCGAATGTGGATGGTTTTGCATACGCAGCGTTTCCCATGTTGGTTTTTAGGATCGCGACATAGGGAAACAATAAACGTAACCATAAAAATTGCGAGTGTAGACGGGCCATATTCTTCGTAAAGAGATTTTTAACATTTGACAGAAAAATTAATCTCTTATAAAATATATACCTCTTTTCATTTACAAACGTGTCTCCTATGTTCTGATTATTTTTTTTTTACTTTTAGTTCATTAACACTTAAAATATTCATTTTTAAAGGTGTCCCAATAGGTACTTCAAAATTTGTTTTTCAAATAGGATCTATATTTTTTTATGAAAAAAAAACAATTTTATTTATAAGATTTTCCAATTTTTATTAAAACAGATTGGGTTTAAAACTTTATACTTGGAAGTTTAATGCAGTTTTAGGTCTAATTTTAAAATAAAGCTATATGAATTAAAACACAAAAAAAAAAAATTTCAGGCACATTTATTAATTTTTTTAATCTTTATGATAATCCTCCAATGCTATATGGAGCCTAAGTACTAGGTACTATGGGTGCCGAGTTTTTAAATGTTTAATCCATTTTACCCCCAGTTTCGTCAACGCTAGACAAGCACCAAAACATGCAGATATTGCATTTCACGGCACCTTCTAAACAACGCGGTAGTGCGCCCACGTACGTCATACAAATAACTACTATCTCTGAACTATCCCCATTAACATCTAGATGATGTCATTTAGACGCGACGTGTAGTTTAACGTATATTCCGAAACACTCCCAAGGATACACGATGTTTCGATGAGGCATGTCGATGTCGTTGGCATATCAAATAATACAAAAAAAAATCAAAGCTTAATTCAGTTCAAAGCAAAACTTACCTTTTTTATTTCACCGAAATTATATAAAATATTTATTCTGTACGGTTATTTAAATCGCCTTAGAACGAAGTCTATGTAACATCGTTGCTAACAATTAAATCAGAGTTCAATGCAGAAATTATTGGCTTGTGAGATAACTGCATAGAATTAATTTAGTCAGTTACGTTATGCTATTAATTTCTTAGTGCAAATTTTTGGCACCACAGTAAATCGGAATCGGATTAAACCTGGTAAAAGGCTGTAGTTTCATTTCAGCCATAATTCCTGATAAGCTTAATGTATTTTTTAATTAAACATGTTATATATTTTAGGAAAAAAGTTTATGTTATCTTAGTTTATGGTATGTATATTATTTGCATGAGATTCTGAAGAAAATTAGTTTTAATTAAGTTTACTGTTTTGTACATTTGAGTAAAAAAATACAAGGAGATTTACATTCTAAATTTTCATACTTTGCACAAAGTTATCATTATAACGTGGACAAGAACAAATTGTATAAAATAAATGCCTTTTTTTATTTTATATTTAATTTACTACGAAATGTTAAATAATTATGCCTTAAAAACGTATGCAGTTGCACTAACAAAAGTCTAAAATAAATAGTAGATATTTTTAAAAATAGAGGGTGTAAAAAGTATGATACTCACGATTTTAATGGGCGATGGTGGAGCTCAAAACAAGTCCAAAAAGCCAAGAACCTATGGGTCAAAAGTTAATTGTTTTCGAAATATGGCAAAGTTTAAAACAGTTGGCAATACCGCATCCGTTTTATCGCAGTGAGTGGAAACGTCGAACGTTTTTTGTGAGGTTTTACATATTTACACTTTTTTTAAGAAGATGTTCATTAACATACAAATAATAAAAATTTCTTTTTGCAATTTATTTTGAAATTAAATTTAAGTAAAAAATAATAAATTATTATTGTTTGGTTTTCATGTGTTATTAAAAAATAGTTGTACTTACCTAAAGAATAGGTTAAATATTCATTTTAAGAACACAAATTATTATGTTTTAAAACAAAACTTTTTAATTTTGCTTATAGAATAAGATTTCTTGGTTGCACACATTCCGTTTTCAAAATCTTTGGTACATTTTGCACTAGGGTTGTCGTAAATTTAAAACATATCGGAATACTTTCCCGATTTAAAAACAAACAAAAATATCGCGGCCGGACCGGTGAGCAAAATGACCAACTGACTTTACTTCACGCCCAAGGCTTATAGGTAGCTCTGTTGCAAATTGTTTTTTTAACTTTTTAACAGGGGGAAAAATTATTTTATTATTTAATTTGTAGATATAAACATTTAAAATTTAGTTTATTTTATTACCAAATGAATCTACTGATAAGCGATTAAAAAGAAAGTTTCCAATTGTTAAGATTTTCAAAAATATTTGCTTCAAAGTCTAAACTTTGACATCGTTTAGACACAAATCTGTTAAGTTTAGACACATATGTCATATAAATTTTTTGACTTGTTTTGAGCTTCACCATCGCCCATTTAAATTGTAAGCATTATACTTTTTACCCCGTATATAGTCACTAGGGTGACCGCAAAAAATCGATGTCAGAATTTTGTTCGTCTGGACCCCACAAAACGATTCCCCTTTCCAGATATTGAGATAGCCGAAATTTGAGCTCGATTAAACGACGTTAACCCGTGCCGCTCGTCGCTCAAAGTTTGAAAACATCCCAATTTTTGGCCAAAAAGCTGACATAATAAGCCATAACTCAAGAACGGTAACTAACAAAAACACGCTTAATATCTCAAAAGATAGCTAATATTGTTCTTTAAAATTTATATTCTATACATAATTGTTGATATTTTAAGTCAAACGGAGTTACAACAGCATTTGACCCCAAAAACGTAACCAGGTACCAGTAGGAGCTCGTTTGGGAGTATTCTGAGAATTTTACGGGTTTTTACATTATGTGTCTCGGATTTAACATTTTCTTTGTTAAAAAGTATTTTGGAACTCAATTTTCAAACATAAAGAACCTTTTGTTCAAATTTAATCTTTTATTATATGGGCATTACCTGTCTAGTTTACCAAAGAAAGACCCGTTTGACAGGTAAAAAGGAGGGTAAATCTAATTTCTATTTTAGGGATGGTGATTTTACTTCAGCGTACAACCGACCTTTCATTTATTCAGTTTAGTTTCTAAAGTGCCTTTGACCTGGTTAGATCGAACAATTATCTAGTGAAGATATTTTAACGTTTTTTTTTTTTTTTTTTTTAATTTTCCAAGTGTGTGTTATTGTTTTTATAACTATTATAGTATTATTTTAAAAGACATTTGAAAACATTTTATTGAAATTAAAGTTTGTAATATATTTTAACTGTAATTTACCTATTAAACTCTGGAAT
Source organism: Listronotus oregonensis (assembly GCA_019359885.1). Lineage (NCBI taxonomy): Eukaryota > Metazoa > Arthropoda > Insecta > Coleoptera > Curculionidae > Listronotus > Listronotus oregonensis. Next base: position 14,237 of record JAHBCN010012852.1, read on the forward strand.
GGCATCCACATCAGATGTACAAAGCCGGACCAAGGATAAAATATTTCTTGTGGGCTATCCCATTCACCAGATCACCGGTTGTAAACTACCCTCAAATCGTCTAGTTTTGTGTGCTCTATTTTATAATTTACGTACTGTGAAATTAACTGTAAGAGAATCAGCAAAACTTGCCATACGAGAAGTGTTCATTTTTTGGGAGAAAGCTCGAATTCCGACTAAACATGAGCAAGATGCAATTACTAAGCTAGAAAAACTTCACGCCGAGTGGAGAACTCTTCAAAAAGATCGGAAGAAAACATCGGAAGCGGTTAAGAACAAATTTAAACAGTTTGTTGAAAAGTTGGACGATCTCTTTGATATTGCTCAACAAGATGCCTTGGCTCTGATGAAATCGGAAGAAGATAAGGTGTTTCTCGTAAAACAGAGGCAGAAGGGCCGCCCAGGTTCCATGACTGGAGTGGATCTCAAGTTGTCTCGAGCTGAAGAAATCAAGGCGCAAAAGGAACTTGCAAAAATGAACTGACAAATCCAAGAAAGAACTTTTGATATTGGTGAGTTTTTTTTTTTATTAATAATATTCTAAAATAGATAAATAATAGATTATAGATATTTTTTAAATAATACTTATTAATAATTAGAAGTAGGTAATTTAGTACCTATGTATTATTACTCTTCTGCTAAAACGACAAGTTTTTATATTTTTTTCTCTTTCTTTTGTTGCGACGGATGATGAAGACGACTTCGAAGAAGAAGAAGAAAAAGAAGACACCGAAGAGGACAGCATCCACCAGAAACTTGAGAGCTTGGAGGAAATGGACATCCCTAAAGAAGCTGTAGAAGATCCAGGACCATCTGAGAGCAAGAGGATGAAAGTTTCATTTGCAAGGGGCGTTAAAGAGATTTTAAACATGAAACTGTCGATTTTGTTAGATCGATGTAAAGTATCCGACAGAAATGCCACGAGAATTTTAATAGCTACTCTAGAAGCACTAAACCTTGACCCTCTTGAGTATAAAGTATCGAAAACTTTATTACATTATAGAAGGCAAATGTTCAGAGAACAATATACTAAAAAAATTTTTGATAAAGTGAACATACCTGAAAAAGAGCCCGTGGTTGTCCATTGGGACGGTAAACTTTTACCGGTTATTTTAAAAATGAGCAATGTGAGCGAATAGCTATTGCTATTTCATATGGCGAAAAGGAACAGCTGCTGGGAGTTCCTGTAACAGCAAACAGCTCTGGAGAGGAGCAAGCCGTAGCCGTATATGAATGTCTACATGAATGGGGTCTTCCCAACACCGTCAAGGTGTTGTGCTTCGACACGACAGCATCCAACACGGGAAGACTCAAAGGAGCATGCTTCATATTGGAGAAAATGTTAGGAAGAGAATTGTTATACCTAGCTTGCCGTCACCATATCTTGAAAATTCTGTTAAGAGGCGTATTCGACACAAAAATGGGATCAATCAGTGGACCTCATCCAGACATTTTTAAGAGCGACAAAGGAAAATACGACACAGGTATCAGTGACAATCTAATACAAAAGCAACTAAGTAATTGCAAATGTTACTGCTGAATTCAAGACCAAATTAACTGAGAGCCACCCCAGAGATGACTACAAGGAGCTACTTGCAGTTGGTTCTCGTATTTGTTGGATCACTAGACGGCAATGTTGTGGGTTTTAGAACTCCAGGAGCCATTTATCACGCTAGGTGGATGGCAAAGGCTATTTACTGCTTAAAAATATTCATTTTTCGTCGTCAATTTAAGATGTCTAAAGAAGAATTTATTTCTGTTTTCCTAGTTAAAATTTATTGTCAAGCTTGGTTTAGTGCTCCAAAAGCTTATCTTGCACCAAAGCAAGATTTAGGTATTTTGCATAGTCTGTTAGACTATAAAGAATGTGACAACGACATTGCAGAAATAGCTCTGACCAAATTTTCGAATCATTTGTTGTATTTGAATGCAGAGTTGGTGGGATTATCGTTTTTTGATCCCACCATTACAGGCGATGAAAAGTTGTTAATGGCTAACAAATTGCTCAGTAGCACAGATGAATCATCAGAGCACGCTAGGGTTGTAAATCCAAAAGTTAGTAAAGAAAAATTAAAAGAGGTAGCTGATGGAGGATTGCTAAATTTACTTACCAAAGAAACGTTTACCTTCTTTGACCGATTTAATATAAAAACAGATTTCCTAAGACAACATCCAAACACCTGGCCTCAAAATAATGACTTCCAAGAAAGATTAAAAATTGTCAAAACATTAAAAGTAGTTAATTATATGGCTGAGCGTGGTGTAAAATTAATAACCGACTTTAACAACCTTCTTACAAAAGATGAAGAACAAAAGCAATATTTCCTGCAAGTTGTAAGTAAATGCCGAGCATTATATCCTGACGTTTCAAAAACTACTTTAACAAAAGCTCTAGAACAGATTAGATAACTATGTAAAATTATCAACTCATGTATGTACTACGTCTGTATCTTTTCTGTGTCTGTTTTGTATGTATTATATACCTGATTTTTATATTTTAAAATAAAAAATGTCATTAGACTTATAAGTATTACTTGTTTTTTTTTATTATATATATACTTAAAACTCAAAAATATACCAAAAAAAAAAGCAAAATTTATCACTTAATAACAAAATATACGAAGTATGCTCCTAGTGGTACCAGGTCACGTTTTTGGGGCTAAAGGCTGTTGTAACTCGGTTTGACTTAAAATAACAACAATTATGTATAGAATATAAATTTTGAAGAACAAAATTAGCTTTCTTTTAAGATATTAAGCGTGTTTTTATTATTTACCATTCTGGAGTTATGGCTCCATATGTCAGCTCTTTGGCCAAAAATTTTAATTTTTTCAAACTTTGAGCGACGAGCGGCACGGGTTAACTTCGTTTAATCGAGCTCAAATTTCGGCTATCTCAATATCTGGAAAGGGGAATCGTTTTGTAGGGTCCAGACGAACAAAATTCCGACATTTTTTCCCCATATATGAGATCCGGTCACTCTAATAGTCACTGCAGAAAAATAGTGACATAAATTAAAAATGTAATTTAAGAGGTATATGCATAAAATCATATTAAGACATAGAATACACTGGAAAAGTTACATAACGTATGTTCCTCAAATTTGCCACTGGCGCGTTAATATTTTTTTTATTCTTAAGGCGATTCTATTGTCACCAACAGGCAAAAAGTGCCACATTTTTACTTAAGAGAAAATTTGATGGAAGTCAAAGGTATTTATATGGAGATTTTATGAAAAAATCTATTTCTTTGCTGTTGTAAAGGTTTTTAAGTAAGTTTCAATTAGCCTGCCGATTAACATGTAAAAACGAAAACAACAGAAATTTGTGACCTTATTTGTGTTTATTGATTTTTAGAAAAAGTGACATAAGCTAAAAAAATACGTAAAAATGTGTTCTTCTTTTAGCTTAAAAGGAAAATAATTTGAACTGCATAACATACTCTCAAATATTATTTATTTTGTTAAAAAAAGAAGATTTAGTTACTACTTATGTAGTATCACTTAAAAAATGTTAAGTTTTTTTATCTGCCATTTCCTTATCTTTTCGTATTTTGACTTATGTCACTTTTTTTGGGGGTAACGATGTATTGTTTTGTAGTTAAAAACAAAAGTTTGCTGTGACTATTTGTAAATTTTTTCTAAACTGAAATATTTGTAATATTGGCTGCTTTACAAGAAACTTCGGGTAAAAGTTTTAAACTTGTTAAAAAGTCAAAAGTGAGCAATGATAAAAAACAGACAAAAGAACTTTAAGCAACCAAATGGTTGCTACAAGCGCAGGTTGTTCAACAAGTGTTAACGAATGATTATAGCTACAGTAGTATTTTATGGTTGGATTTTTGGTTTTATAGAAATCCTTTTTATTATATATTTTAAACTACATAGCAAAACTGTATTTTATTTATTTTAAGGTTAATTTATAAACAAAATAATTTTAAAAGCGAAGGAGCAATCGAACTAGGTGCAAATCATACAGAAATAATTGTTTTTATTTTTTTTTTACATTTTTGCATAAAACTTAAAAATAAGAATAAAAGTATAAAATATGTTCATATTAGGTGTCACTTTTAAAAATAGGTAGAGAGATTTAAATCTCTATTTAAAATACAGTTGTATTATTATATTGATATATCTGATGTGTTGTATAAAATATTTTATTTGATTTTTAATTATTATAACGTGGCTAAAACACTTAGGTTGTTAGGCCAAAGCTAGAGAAAAAGATACATAAATTATTTGATATAACATATCTGTATAAATTTTTCGTATAAAGTTTATAAAAAAAAAAAACTATTTGGTACCTTTTTGCCTATGCATATATATTTTTTTTTGCAAAATTTACTTTGCTTTAACACATTTAAGGACAGTTTTACTAGTAAAATTTAAATTATGAGAATTTTTTTTTGCATTAATTTCTGAAAATATTTTATTCTAAATACTTATTTTAATGTGTTTTAATATTGAAAATAATAAAAATAAATGTCTAAAAATATTAAAATGTAGCTCAGTCAAAAAATAAAATAGAATAAAAGTTTATAATTTTTATTTAACAAATTTAAAAGCCTAAAAATAAAAATATTGTTTGTAGCTCTTGGACTTTTTTAGCTTTCTTCAAACTTTTAAAAGTAACTATCCAGAGATATATATATATATATATATATATATATATATATATATATATATATATATATATATATATATATATATATATATATATATATATATATATATATATATATATATATATATATATATATTTTGTTCTTAAGCTGGGTATAAAATTAAAGCAAGGAATTTTATTGTCACTAGAATGATCTTTTATGAATTTTAAATATTCTTTAATTTTAATAGCAATTTCACTGACTGGTATTATTTAATTATTTTAAATATAACATACATAAGTAAATGCATTTAAGAATTATGGTTTGGCCACTACTATTACTGAATCGCCAGATATGCATGTCGTCTAACATGCTTTTGGTGTTTATTTAGTTTTTATGCTGATTATTATTGATAATAAAATATTAAAACTTTTTTATTATTTAATTATATTAAAAGTCAGAACATCCATTTAATTATTTTCTTATGAAAGAATTATGTATATTTTATGTTAAGAGAAATATTTTTATTTACTAAAAGCACATTTTTTTTAAACATAAAAATAGCTTTAAAAAATTAATGTTAGGGATAAAATAATTAGATATGTACTTTTTAAAGTGCCCTAAAGAAAAAAAAGTTTTAATATTGTTTTAAATCTCATTATATTAATTACTGTAAAGACATTAGTTTTAATTTTGTAAAGTCCTAAATTAGGCTTTTTATCACAAGCAATAAAATTTTTAATTATTTTAACAATAATAAAAGTTTACATTTAAACAAAGAAAACTCTAAACTTACCCCTTTTTGAAAAAATCCTTTGACCGTTCTCACAAAAACCCCTTAATATCACGAAAGTTCAATAAGTCAACTTTCGAGTTAATTTAGAATTAAAAACTTTTGATTTTTAACTGATTATATATTTTGCGCTAGAGTTCGCGTACTTTCGCTTACTGCTGGCGTCGCGGCGCGAAGCGTCGTTTCCAAGAGACGCGTTGCGGCAAACTGAAGAAAAACCGACGTCCGCCGGTGGTAAACACTGGCGCATCGCGACGCCTAATCGGTAAAGATCGAGCAAAGTCGTATTATTGGCCAGACAGGTAAAAAAATTAAATAGTGCAGGTGAAATTGGTGCAGTTGGAAACTCTGGACACTTTAACCCAAAAAATTTTATTTTTGTACTTTAAGATGTACATGAGTAATCTATGATTTCAAGCTAATTCTTTTAAACTTATAATTTATAGGAACCTAATAAAAGAAATCTTGCATTAATATACATTGAAGTAAATAACTAATTTTACATAAACACAAAGCGAAATTATTAAAGAGAAAAAATCAATGTCACAAATAAACTATTTACGAGGGAGGGTTATATTGAATCTTCTGGCTTTAAACTTTTGTAACGGAAATTATATTTTTTATTCCTGTTTAAAACTGGCATATTATTACAATTTATTTAACTTGCATTGTTTGTTTATATATCTGTTCGGGTCCACGACATGGAAATTAGGAAAGGGATTTTTTTTACCTTGGGACAGTCCTCGAAGGCTGATGCCCAAGTACTAACATACTGCGGGTGTCTTAAGTGTGGTGAGAGGAGTTTGTTCACATTTGGACATCTGGAGGAGAAGAAAAAAAGAAGAAAGCGGGAAGTTGGGGGCCTCTCTAACTAAACTGTAAAAGGATGCATAAAAGTTGCACTACGTGTTGCTCTGTTGGGAGCTGCCACAGATGGAATTATACTGGCCAACTTCTCTGAGCAGAAGCCATGAAAATACCTATAAAAGAGCGACAGATCCCCTACAGCTCGACGGTGGGCAAGAAGAAGAAACTTTTTTGTGAGCGTGGAATCAATAATAAGACGAACGGCTCTTCTTTGAATGGAGCTCAGAATGTTGTAGGAGACGCCATTCCCCAGACATTAGAAAAATATTCTATAGAGGGTCTGATTTGCGATACATACAGAGTAGACAGATTTAAAGAAGAAAAATACTTTCTGGCTCGAAAGAGAAATCCAAGCTTTTTTGAAGCTGCCGAGGCTATGAATGTAATGTGTTTGTGCCAGTTGAGGTTATTCTCAAAAGTAACACCGATTGTTGTTCTGCAGGGCTTGGCCGCTCATGTGTAACGGATGAGAATATGCAGACTTTTTCCGCGAACATGACTGTGTTTTCGAACTGAACAAGATTCTTGGCGCCCCAATCCAAGATAAGTTTGAGGTCTTGTGAAAGAGATTGGTATCTTCATTGACCTGCGCTTGTTTTCCAAATCAAAATTACATGGTGGTTTAAGAAATTGAAAACTAGCCTGGAGGGTACTATCGACAGCAAAACTATGAATGGGATCGATTGTGGAAGAAGGAAGATCGTTAATGTGAGAAGAAACAGCGTGGGTGCAGCACGGATTGCTGGGGCACCCCAGCAATAATTTGGTAGAATTTGGAAGAATGACCATCTACAGTAATTGTTATACGTCGATTAGAAAGGAAACTGGAAAGCCAAGAGCAAAGCTTAGGTGGAATACCATAAGAAGGAAGTTTGTTTAGTAAGTTGTAAAATTAAAAACAAGCCTTAATTTATATACTATAAAGAAAAAAATTAACTTTAAATTAAGTTAAACCCATCAATTTATGACATAACACCATTTATATTATTATAAAAAGGTTGTTGAAAGATTTAAAATTTTGTATAAAAAAAATATATTATTTATCTTCGAGAGTAAATCTGGCGACAATGTTTTATATCGTACAAATTGTTTAATATAATAAATTGGTAGGTTTGATGTGGTTTTAAGCTTATTTTCTTCTTTATAGCACCTATAAATAAAATCTTTTTATTAAAAATGTTTTTGAATATTAATTTATTTATTATTTCTCTTTAACAAACCATACAAATTGCTAACAGTTAAAAATAAGGTACACTATATTTGCAGTAAAACCTTAGTTCTTATTAAACCAAGTTATAGGATTTTTGGTTAAGGCTTTTAATTGATCTTGCATTAATTTAAAAGTAAATGATTGCATTAGAAATAAAACCTGAATTACTTTTAATTTAAACAAAAAAGCCCCTCTTTTTTCTTTTTTACTTTTTAATATTAAACGAACTTTGTATTATACTAAAATATAGATTATTGAATGATTAAATTTGATCTAAGTAAGGCGTAAAGGTCGCCTTGACACTGCAGCCAATAAGCTTGTTGTATACCTGTACAGGGTGTCCCAAACTGGACGCGTTCTTATGGGAACAACCCTTATTTGAAGGGATAGAAAAAAATTAACCAAGGTGTCCGGAGCTCAAATTTAATGAGAAATCTACTGACGCTAACAAAACTTTGCTATCTCTTATTGTTTGGCCACTAGAGGGCGTTTCTCGAATTTCGTCGATTTTTTAAATGCCCTAGAACTTTCTTATTAATAAAGATAATTAATTTTGATAAAAACTTTCTTAAGGCACTTTTTTTCGTAGAATTCATTGCGATAGGCAAATTTTTTACAGGGCGTTTAGATTTTCGTGCACTACCCCAAAATCAATTTTTTTATATGGACCACCCTATATATTATAAGATTTTTGAAAAGCTGGTCAAATTTCCTAAATTTTATGTTTATTATGTTTATCTTAAAAACGATTAGCAGTATTACGATTTAAAAATTAAAATAATGGGCCTACAGAAATCAACATTGCCATGACTAATAAAATGACATAGGATGCTAACATATGCGTTGTTCTTAATTTGCATTTGTTACAAACGGTTTTAAGGCTAAAAGGTGGCAGCACAATTCGGATATTTGCCTTATTCTTCGCCGTTGTGTTTTTTAACCGATGCGGGAAATTGCTTTCCGTATAGTTGATAATTGACAGTGGAACCTGATATTGAAAATATTTTGGTATTTTTAGTAGAAAAAAAGTAATTTAAATAAGTTTTAAGAAAGGTTTTTGAAAAGTGTTAAAAATATATGGGAAATTTTTAAAAGTTCAACATGCTTCAATGTTACATAGAAAACAACAAAAATGCTTCAGGCGGCAAGAAACTTGTATTTTCAAAAATATCCCGAACGGGAGCAACCATCCAGGATGTATTTGCTTGGAGACTTGCCCATAATCTTCAAAATTTGTTTTTAACAAACCAAGATGAAAGTTATGCTCAAAATCAAGAAATTAAACGAAAATGAAGTAAAAACTTTAACCGTATTGGGCATTTATATGAAAATAATGGTACAACTTCCACAAGAAAACTTGAAGCAGAGACTGGCATATCCAGAAGCAATAACCACAGGATTTTGAAAAAAAAAAATTTAAGCCTTATCGAACCTGCAAAATCCATCATCTTCTCCCTGGGGATTTTGATCGCAGAACTCGTTTTTGTGAGTGGTTTTTAAATAAAATACAAAATGAACCAAATTTTGCTTTATATTGTATTTGGTCTGACGAGGCTTCGATTAGTAGTGCGGGCATATTTAATCGATTTAATGATTACACTTGGTCCCAAGAAAATCCCCATGCGACTGTCCAAAACAGACAACAAGGAAGATTTAGCTTTAATGTGTGGGTGGGAATTTTTAAAGGACAATTCATTGGACCCTATAATATTTGGATATTTTAAGGAACCAGGTTAAAAAATTCTTGGAAGATATTCCCATAAATCTGATACCCAGAGTCTTCTTCCAGCATGATGGTGCCCCTGCGCATTGTGCAAGGACCTCTCTTAGTTTTTTTTCCTTTGGGGTAGAATTAGAGACCTTAATTATAAAAACAATAATTTTAATAGCCGGGAAGAATTAGAAAGGGCGTTGCGAGATGCGTTTAACCGAGTTCAAAATATAGAACTTATTAATGCAGTTAATGCTGTTAAAAAAAGATGTAGAATTTGCGTACAACAAAATGGGAGACAATTTGAACATTTGTTAACATAATTTTTTTTTTTATTTTTGTTTATTTATTATCGGTAATTAAATTCCATAAAATTTTATATTAGGATTAGGTAGATTTATGTTTTTTGTTAATATTGTTGGTTTGTTGTTGTTGTTGTTTGTGTTTTAGATAATTATTAATTTAATATATTAACTATGAGTAATCTTATCATAAAACTTTAGATATGTTGTTTTTTAGTCATGACAATGTTGATTTCTGTAGGCACATTATTTTAATTTTTAAATCGTAATACTGCTAATGGTTTTTAAGATAAACAAAACAAGTGATACATCAAAATTTAGGAAATTTCATCAGCTTTTCAAAAATCTTATAATATATAGGGTGGTCCATATAAAAAAAATGATTTTGGGGTGGTGCACGAAAATCTAAACGCCCTGTAAAAAATCTGCCTATCGCAGTGAATTCTACGAAAAAAAGTCTCTTAAGAAAGTTTTTATCAAAATTAATTATCTTTATTTATAAAAAAGTTATGGGGCATTTAAAAAATCGACGAAATTCGAGAAACGCCCTCTAGTGGCCAAACGATAAAAGACAGCAAAGTTTTGTTAGCGCCAGTAGTTTTCTCATTAAATTTGAGCTCCGGGCACCTTGGTCAATTTTTTTCTATCCCTTCAAATAAGGGTTGTTCCCATAAGAACACGTCCAGTTTGGGACACCCTGTACAGGATGTCCGGATTTCGTTGTAATTGCGGAATATCATAATGATTCTTAAATATAGTAACTTGTAGTTTTTTTGGAAAGTGTCACCACTTTTTGTAAAACTAAAGATGACACTAAAAGATTTTCATGGCTCTCTTCGTTTTTGAGATAAGGGCAAAACTTTTTTTTTAAATTTGGACTTCCCTTTAATTTTTGTTTTTTTGTAACTTACAACAAATTAAAAACTTTTATAAGAAATAATTTTTATCTAGAATCCAGTGGTATGGGCGGATTTTTTTAAATTCAGTATTTTTCGAGATATTAACCAAACATAATTTTTCTTTTGAAACACCCTTTATGTTTTTATTTATTAAATTTCATCAAATAAGATTTTTTTTTTAAATATATACCTATTAATAGTTTTATTTTATTTGTAGTTCATAAGTCCAACTTTTAAAATTAAAATTTTGTGTGTATATATAATCTTTACTAAAATATTATTTATTAAAAAAACGTAGCCTTATATGGTTGCCTTTTGTCAGGGGATCTTCTAAAATAATATAGTATAATAAAATTATTAGGAAAATGAAAAATTAAAAAAAAACCTGTCTAGATACATGTCAGGCGTCTAATTAGTATTTTCGCCGCATCATATAAAGCATTCCAGTACGTCAATCGTTTCCTTATTTGTAAAATTAAAATTTGATGTTATATTTTTAAATAAAATAAAATATTTAAACTCAATAAAAAAGGTTACTAAAAATAATTTAAATAATTATGCTAAAAATAGTTATGAATAATTGACGGCTATCTCTATACTTGTTGTTTATAAAGCCTATCACGGCAAAATATGGGAAACTGATTTAACTGTTTTTTATTCTTCTACTGCTGTAATATGTAAAAACTGATTAAAATTGAAAACATCGATTTATAGTCTAAAGATATAATATAACTATTTGGTTTTATATATGTTTAAAAAACTCTTAATTAATATAATTTAAAGAAATTTAAATATAGAGGGTGTTCCATAAGAAAAAAACTTATGTTTGGATTCTACGTAAAAATGCCTACTAACGTCATTGTCAGTGTTATTCAATGATTTTAGTAGGCAACCTGTCAAAATCTGACATTTTGTTAAACATTCTAAATCGTTATTAACTTTTAACAATTGCTAAGTCCATTGCTAAAATTAACAAGGCGATCATCACTCGGCCGTTATAAAGTTATTGGTTTTATCCAATGTTTTTTCTTTTATTAAAAAGAAGGTTTAAGTTGTCTAAAGTACTCTACTTGTGTTTTTCATAGGACGTAAGTATACATTTACGTAGAAAATTCTAGTGTATGACGAGTGGGCCTATCTCTTTTAAGGGATGATTTTTACCCTGGTATCTAGGGCGCAAAT